>CAUZXS010001771.1:185000-193373 GCA_963585895.1 Sepioteuthis lessoniana | reverse complement strand
AGTGCATTTTCCCGCTCCTTTGATATGACTAAATAGATTGAATGCATCCCTTAGGAGCGGTAAGACCCTCCCAATAAAAGGGGGGTACATGTATGACTCTAATCTGAAAATGTTGGTCTAGCTCAAGTCTTAGAGTTCGGCGAATTGTGGAGTAGCTCTTGATTTCTATTACACCCAATTCCATTCAGACCCAGAGGTTTAGTATATCTATGGCTCAAATAGATCTGTTTTAATAGTTTTAATATTGGATATGTGTGTGTGAAATATTGTGAATAAACAGTGATTCATATCAAAGATATTTATGAATGTTTGGAAGGCTTAAAACCTAAGGACTACCAGTAGATATTTAAAAACATAGAGCGTAATCCCTTTAAAAGGAAGTTACCTTGGTTTGATTGCAAACTGCATCTAATTGTGATGCTCCTGGTTTGTGCATTGTACCCTTTTATTAGCCATTACTCTCAACTTAGCTCAGACCAACAATGCCAGTACTTGTGAGGGTTTAATCTATAGGTAAATTTGATCTTTTTAAAAATTGATAGAATCCGATAGGAGCGTACGAAAAGATAAAACTTTTCAGAACAATCTTTATAAAACATGTAAATATGACAAGATTGGTTAACAACTCGCTAAAATCCAAAAGTTACTGATAATATATATATAAATGTATGTATGTATGTATGTAGGTGTGTGTGTGTGTGTGTGTGTGTGCGTGTGTGTGTGTGTGTGTGTGTGTGTGTGTGTGTGTGTGTTCTTTGATTTCTTTCATCACATATCAATTTTCGCGTGATATCCAATCACTAGTGATACTATAAAATTTACACCTGGAGGAATACGAGTATTTATGTATTCCAAATTGTATTTTTTTGGTAAACAGGATATGATTGTGGAATTATAATTAGAAATAACAATGACGATGTCGCAGTCTAGCTTGTCAATCTCAACTCAACGTGGGCTACTTCACACACACACACACGCACACACACACACACACACACACACACACTATATATATATATATATATATATATATATATATATATATATGGTGCACGCGCCAACTTAGATTAAAAAAAAAACATTAAAAAAACGTATCGAAAATATCCACCAACCAATACATTTATAAATTCATCCCTTTGTTTTGGATCTTATTTGTTTTAGTTTTTCAGTGATTAACTGTTTACCTCTTTCTACTAATTTAATGGCAGGTATGTCTAAAGCGTATAGAGATATTCTTTATGAATATCATCATACATAGATTCATGATTTTGGAGAGTGAACAAAATAAATATGTTTTGTAGTTTTACCAAATATACAAAAGATATTTAAATGTATTTCAAGAAAAGCAGTATTTCAATATATATATAAATGAGTGATGAAGGAACATTAATTTTCGTCCAATTTTCTAATGACAGTCATTGTCCTTATTAATTCTAATCATAGAAATCTTCTGCTAATCTAAATCAAACATCAGGATGGATTCATTGTCAGTACGCTAATTTTTACAAGGTTTATTAGTATACCCGTATGTGTAAGCCAGCATTGCGAATTATTGAAAATGAATATTAAAACAATACATACTTATTATCCTAGAGGGGCCTATTCGGAAGTAAACATATTGTAATAAGGCATTACGTAAATGTGAGTAAACAACATTTAGAATATCTGAATCCATCGTTAACAAAATAGTTGTAGCTTCCTTAATTAGTTGGCATTCTCAAATCAAAACAGGATTAAAGAGTTATAGTATTGCCGTAATTTTGTTTAAAACTAATATAAATATTCATTTCTGAGAAGAAAGTTGTGTAATCAAGATAACCTAGCGTAGTTTTACTCATCTGTATGTGAATATGAGATTTGCTTTATCAATCATTTGTGTATCGATGAAAGAAACAACATATGAACGAATACTACTCTATATTTATATTTATATATAGTCTCACACAAGGATTTAATTGGTATATATATATATATATATATATATATATATATATATATATATATATATATATGCGTGTGTGTGTGTGTTTGTGTGTGTGTGTGTGTGCACGCGCTCGCGCGTGTGTGTGTGTATTTTGGCAGCATTTCTTCGTTGATACAAATTTCATTAAACATAATAGATATTTTATGTCTACATATTTTCTTCTGGATCCGTTCGAATTCCCGTATTACTGTTATCGTATTCAGGGGGAATTGATTTATGTATTGTCCATAGTTGTATGTATCCCTGGTACTTTCTGCCCGACTTTGGGCCATCATCAGGGGAGGATCTATTACAAATGTGGTGTAACTTTTGTTTTAGCATATTACCACCTATGTAAGAGCGTCTTTACCGTTGAAGATTATGGCGTTTGCTTTTAAATAGAATTCTATAATTAGTGTTAGTAGCTAAAGACATTTAATTACATTAGCACTGGTTTGAACATTAATTCTATTAAGTTCCAGTTGCATGTTTCTAATATGTAGTGCTTCGAGAATCTGTAGTTGTTGTTTATTATTTTGATGTTCTAATATTGTTGTGTTGTCGGTGAGAATTTTCCGTAAGTGTGTTTTTGGGCATGAATGTTTTTTTAAATTCTGAGCTATTGAACTTGTATCAGAAATGTGCATTGTAAGTCTTCTCGACAGGGTAGTTGAGGTTAAACCAACATATATATTATTATAATTATTATCAGAGATACAATCTCCTAAAGGACATTTAAATATATACATAACGTTGGTTTTTTACAAAATTCCAATCGAGGGAGAGGAATTATTTCTAATGACTAAATTCGAGGTTTTAAACTTATTATAATATATAATAAGTTTTATCTTTTTATTAGGATCAGTGGGGAGTATGTTTCTGCGAATCAATGTTTTTCAATATTTTTTCATCTGATTTGTAACTAGTGCATTTGGTTACGATAAAAAAGTTTGATATATGTTTGTTGACTGGATGGAGTAGTACAGTGTTTATTTTGTTGGTTAACATTTTTAATCATACGTTTAATTTGTTCATCAACAATATAGTTAGGAAACCCATTATTGATGAGAGCCTATTTTATGTTTTCTACTCTATATAAAATATTGTTTTGGATGAGGAGATCAGTTTGGCACGGGATATTGGATTATGAATAATTGCTTTTTTTTTATATCTGAAGGGGCATTCACTTTTAAAGTTGAGGGTACAGGAGTTATTACTAGAGAGTTTTTTTGTAAGTAGAGGTAGTGAAGTTATTATTGTTAGTATCAATGAGAACATCTAAAAAGGACATTTATTGCTTTTGTTTAGTTCATGGGTAAAGTTTAGAACTGAATTATTATATATATATGTGTGTGGTGGGTGTGTGAATGTATGTATGTATTTATGAGCATGTGAGTGTGCTTGTCGGGTTGGTTGGTTGGTTGGTTGGTTGCTTAGTTGGGTGAGTACTATGACATATCAACCATTGTACGTTATTTAATACACAACTCCTTTTTATGCATATGAACATTTCTATTTAAACAAATCAGTTTGACATAAGTAAGCAGTTTAAATGTCAAAACAGTTCTATTCCAAACAATTTAGTTTTACATAACTACATAGTTTAGTTCTATTAGATACATAGACAGGACCTTATCAAGTGCTACCAATCAATGAAAGCGTGGACATGGCAGTGAGGGCAAAAAATATACTTTGCATTTCCCAAATGCCCAGCATGACTGGAGCCTTACAATCAGATTGTTTAGTGTCATATCTAGGACACTTGTCGGGGTAGTCTTACATTTCTGCAGAGATGCCAGTGCTTGTAGGGGTATATATATTTATATATATATATATATATATATATATATATACATATATATATATATATATATATATATATATATATATTTGTGTGTGTGTGTGTGTGTGTGTGCATAGACATATCCACTCAATTATTGTAAACCTTTCCACCAACATAATACTGTCAGCAAAATCTTCATTAAAATTCAGTATAGATAATATGTACCAGTCCCCTAATGAAAAAAGGAAACCCTTCATATACATTTTAAAAATATCTTTTAAGTTAAAAACTTGAGAGAATTTCCCGTTGGGTTACAGTGTGCTGAAGAGTTTGTTGATATGTCTTGAGATACTGACGAAAAGATTTTAGTTTTTTTGCAAAACTTAGTAAATTATAATAAAATATAATATGTAAAATATTGCTGCATTTAATGCGACACACACTCACGACAAACAGCTGAATTTTGGAGAGTATTTATCAAAAATATATTACACAATTTCATAAATTTCGTCTCTATACGAAAAAAGGTGGGCAGACACACACTCACACACACACACACACACACATATATATATATATATATATACGCCCCCCATATATATATATATATATATATATATATATATATATATATATATATATATATATATATAGGAGCACTTCAAATGGTCCCTGATGAAAATAAAGCCTTCAAAATGCCGACGTTTATCAAAAATTAAAGGAAACTGTAGAGAAATAACGTTCTCCGTTGATGGGAACGAAATCCCCACAATCCACGAAAAAAAAAAAGCATTAAGTGTATCGGTCGCTGCTACTCCCTTCCACTTACTGATTGACATCGTTGGCACTACCTAACCAAACTGCTGAAAGTTGTATTACGCTCCATTGATAAATGTGACCTTAACAAAGGTAAAGTTTTGGTGTATTTCTTTTGGATTATTTCCTAAATAATGATGGACCAATGAAAGTATATGAGGTATCAATTGGAAAAGTTGAAACAGTGGAGCGGTTAATCACTAAATATAAGAAAAATTGGTTGGGAGTAGGGAAATCTTGAACAAATGTGGCGCTATACAGTACATCACAGATGCTAAAATTTCCGATGTTTTCACTTGTTGAGAAATTTAAATTTGGTAAACGTAACTTTTTCTAATGCTACGTGACTTTTGCGACCCACTAGTGAAGAACGTCCAGCCTTCTGTAACAACCGGTAGGACATGGTAGGCAAATATAATTCTAGAGAAAGTAGAATCAGTCCTTATGATGAAAGAAATAATTGGCACTGTGGCAAATAGAAGAGCATGTCTAGGCCTTTTTCCACGGTAGTCCAACGAATCCACAATAAACAAAAGAAAATGGTTTTGGAAGAAATTCATCATCTTGAGAAAGTCATGCGTTTTGCAATAGATGTAGGACAAGGGAAACAAGGTGCATGGGCTAAGTGGGAGAGTACAAAAGACAGAGCTGTCACATAGACCTTAAACGTATGGAACCCCAAAAATTGAGTTTCCTTATAAAGACAGTCTACGACGTTTTACCAACACCAGTCAACCTCCATGATTTTGGTTTAAACTACATATGACCGACGTAGAGCATATGGAAAAAACTGCCAGACTCAAACATATTCTCACTAGATGCGAGTATGCCTTAAAAAGCTACACGTGGAGACGAAACGAAGTCCTTGATATTTTTGTCAAGTCTGTTCTGAGACTGCCAATAAAGTTCTAAATGATATCATCAATAAAGCGATTTATTTCGTTAAAGAGGGAAATATTTCGAAATTTTCACATAAAAATAAGCGCAGATCATACATAATTGCTCGATGACTGCACGGACTGACACGTCGCGACAGATTTAGAACATAATTTCTTATTTCTAACAGAAATAGCTTTCACAAACCAGCGTCCAGATATTGTCCTTTGGTCCCTTAAATTAAAAATAAAATCGTTATTGAGGTAACAATACTTTTCTGAAGAAAATTCTGTCTGCTCAAATAAGCGTAACTTGGAAAAATATGAGTATCTGCAAGAACAATGTGTAAGAAATGGTTGGATAACAAACGTATTTCCTATCAGGGTTGGACGCCGAGGTTTCTTTACCAACTCAACCTCCGTATCTTGGAGTTTACCCATCAGACTAAAGGAAAAAGAGGATGCAAGTATGGGCTCGAACTGAATCAGCGTGGATATGGCAATACCATAGAGTTATGTCACTCCAACAAAATCTGGCCGTATCGTGTGTTACTGCTGGGACGCAATGTGTTAGTGCTAATGAGGCGTCGGCACCGAAACCTTGCTTGAATCCAGAGTCATCATCCGATGAAGGCTTTGGTGGAAGAAAGGCTGCTGTGTTAACATTAGTCATTATATGATATGACACACACACACACACACACACACACACACACACACACACACACACACACACACACACACACACACACACATATGTATTTATATATATATATATATATATATATATATATATCACGTTCCACAATTTTAAAGACTGCTGTAGTATCTTGTATGTGTGCATAAGAAAACAAACTTTCAAACCGAATTTACATAGAATATCTATATAAAAGTTAATACTACCATATGTATCGAAGTAGACACAAACCATGCACACAAACTTGCATACGAACACACGAACAAAAGCACACACACACACACACACACACACACACACACACACACACACACACACACACACACATATATATATATATATATATATATATATATTATGAGATTGTTGGTCGTCAGTAAATCACTATGTGGTTATGTGTGGAACCAAGTGCAATATAACATGGAGAGTGCTTGATATCTATGATTGAGCTATTATAATAATAACGATAGTAAATAAATATTTTTATATATATATTTAATCCATAAAAAATATTGTTCTGCAACCTAAGGTTTCTTGAAGTTTATAACAACGAAATGTTAACGGCTTTTTGTCTGCATTTTGTCGCATTTTCGATTTTCAATTTCATTCCATCTTCTAAACTGCCGGACGAATGTTGTTTTAAACCTCAAGAAACCCAAGTGTTGCAGAACAATCTTTTCCAGGTATTAAATATAAATATAATATATATTTATTTATTATCATTATATATATATATATAATATATATATGTGTGTGTGTGTGTGTGTGTGTGAGTGTGTGTGTGTTTGTGTGTGTGTGTGTAAAAACTTAATTCTCTTCAAAATTGACAAAAAATTATGAATCGCACCATGAAATCATTTCTTATTTTATGCCGTGATATATGGATTCCAATCAATTTTTTTTTTCTTTTTTTGAAAATCCAAACCAAACAACCATATGAAAAATTTCGGTTCATACATTTAAGATAAATACTACGTATGTATGTAATTTGCTTCATTAAAATTCCCCATTATTTTGCTGAAAAATAGTTACTATATTGATGTGTTAATCTAAATAGCAGGAATTAAAAAACAAAAGGTCCTTGGAGAGGATATAAGCAACACTAAGTACATGTAACCGTTTGGAAAATAAGTTTCCAATTTTTATCATTGTATATTATATAACTTTTCGCATAAAATCAATATTCAATTATATCTTAAAGGAAAGAAATTGTTTATTCGCATTCATACCTTTTCTCCCACACTCATTCTTTATGCCTTTCTGTTAGCATTTCTCATCCTATATATTATATTTATATATATAGATATATAATATATATATATATATATATATATATATATATATGTGTGTGTGGGGGGTATAGAAACAGTATAACTCATTGAGTTAAACTTGTTTCCTTTATATACCTCAATTAAACCGAGTCATTTTTTCAGACCATATAAGAAAGCAATATTTTCGACTAGATTAACAGATCTACATTTTTACAAGGTTTTCCAAACCAAATCTGCCTTTATCTATTTTTTTTCTGTCGTTTATATTATCAGGAAAAGTAGAAAACAGTATTCGTTCATCTTTAAAATCCTTAAAACAATTTTTTGTACGAAAATACACATTGTTCATAAATTATCAAACACAACAAAAATGTATATATTTCATTCATTGCTCTTTATTTATTACATTTCTCTCATTCCCCATTGCAATTGGTTTGTTTAGCTTTGCTTAATGGCATATCAGCATTTTGGGTTTATTTAATAAAATGTTACGACCATGGTGACTCCTTTTTCAACAACTACAACACCGAAATGTAGGGGTAGGGCGCTACTCCTTTACCTTGACTGATCCACTTTCCCTTGATTTATACCTTATTATATTGCGTGTTAACAAGTTGGTATCAAGTACCACCTTTACAGTTTTTGGTATGACTCGACCTAGGTTTGAACCTCGATCTCCCGCAAGCCTTCTACTCACTAGACACATTCACATCCATATTTCCAGTCATATCTCGCCAAGCAATAGAGATGAGCAAAGAGATCCGATTCTAGTTCACGACAAAAAGTCCTTCGTCAGCTCCAATTGCCAAGTACTATCAGATTTCCTTATTTCTGTCTATTGCTTAATTTTATCACCAAAAAAGGGGTCATTTTTAGAACTTATGATGCATGACCTAATTAAACCTATCTATCTATCTATCTATCTCTCTCTCTCTCTATATATATATATATATATATATATTGCAGTT
>CAUZXS010001771.1:147500-175000 GCA_963585895.1 Sepioteuthis lessoniana | reverse complement strand
GTGTGTCTTCCTATGAATTGCGTAGACGATTGGATTGATAAATAATTCACTCCATTGTATTTTTTTAACTGTGTATAGGGATAATTTGTTAGTTATACATACATATATATGGAGACAGAGAGAGACAGAGAGAGTAGGATACTTTGGCACAGTTTCTACCCCACTTCGCTCTCTCTCTCTCTCTCTCTCTTTCTCTCTTCTTGATGGATATATCAACCGAAGAATAACTTTATTATAATGAAGACATTCCAATATAATTTGTCTCACACTCTAAAATCTTTACTAACTTCTTTTTGATAACTGAATACTGCTATGAAAAATACACAGGCATCTTTACTTCAGAAGATTCTTAAAAAATATATTTTACATACTAAGTAGGCATCCTTAAAAATACACTCATTATTTACGTATCGTTTGACACTTCTGCATTGTAACTGGATATCGTGTGTTTTTATTAATCCTTGAGAACGAAAATTTAGAACATTTAATTCAATTGAAAACAACTATATAGACAGGTGCATTCTAATTTTTATTGTTATTATTTTGGTACTCATTTGGAAATATTTTAAAAATAATCTTAGGCATATGGTGTGTGAAAAGACACATTTGATCCAAGTTGAAATGCTCATGTACTTCACTCTAAGCTTTTTATACTAGACCTGAATGACTAATAAGTCGCTTTTAAGAAAAAAATGCCAAAAAACTTTTATACCTCTATTCTTTAGAATTGATAATCTGCGTAGCAATCAAAATGTTTTTTGTAAAACACTGCCTAATTTCATGTAATCTTTTTACGAGAACAACCACAAACGACATTAAAATCATCCTTTCTTAATTATTCATAAACAACATCACGCCAAAAGCAAAATATTAGAGTACACGCTTTTCGTCTGATTTGGGTGTAGATATTTTGATTTTTACATTTACTAAATTGAAGGAATGACGATTATGTAAGAGTATAAATAAACATTTTGAAATGTGCATTATTTTCATGTTTTAGATCTAAAAAAAAAAAATACAGTCTATAAAAAAGCATGTTTTTCAGTTTCTTTATTTAAATCGTTTTTATTGTCTTATTGATGATGTAATAATTTTCCTTTGGATGTATAATGTTCAATGATACCAAATTAAACATGAACGTTAAGCAAACTCTCCAACAAAACGCTGACGAGTCGAAAAGGTGATTAGGGTTTTTAAAGCATTAATTATAACTGAATGATACAAACACTAATTTTGCACGTTTTTTGTAATCATAATAATGAACAAAAAAGTTTTTAAAAAAGTAAAGATGGGGATCTTCGTTGAGGGTGACCCGAAGGTTCCTTTTCAATAGCTACTACACCGAAGTGTAGGGGACGGCATTACTCCATTCCCTGGATTGCTCCACTTTACCCTTGATCCTTAGCTTATAATGCAAGGTTATAAAAAGTACCGTTTTTGAGTCTTTGGTATGAATCGACCTGGGATTGAACCCTTTACTCATTAAAGCCAATAAATAAGTATATTTTATGAATTATAGCAGATAAATTATTGAACTGATAATCGCTATGGGTGTGACCATGGCATTAATATATATATATATATATATATATATATATATATATATATATATGTATATATATATATATATATGTATATATATATATATATATATATATATGTTGTCTCACATGAGACATACATACGTATGCACACTTGCACGCACGCACGCACACACACAAACACACACACACACACACACACACACATATATATATATATATATATATATATATATATATATATATATATATATATATATATATATACTATTTTATTTTCCTTTGAATTAAAACTTGATAAGTCGATTAATACTTGTTTTACTTTGACGGCATTAATTTTTTTTTATATTAATTTTTCACAGGGGCAATCATTTCGCTACTTTTGATAATTTCTTTCTAACCCACTTGTAACATAAATTACCAGGAATGTAAAATTAAAAATACATTTTCTTCATGAAGAAAATATGCAGATGTGAAAATGCTGCATTTCTGCATCAACATCGAAATGTCAGCTGACCCTGTGTAATCTTGTTTTTATTAATATTATATATACATTTTTAAAGAAATGAGAAATCACTCACTCTTCTTTTTTTTGTGGGGGTGCAGTTGCAGTAGCAGCAGTCATGGGTAGGCCAAATACTGTTGTTAAGATGCTGTAGTCGATAGAGCTCTGGGCATTTTGTTTATGAGAAGAGGCAAGAACGATATTCGGGTGTTGGGTAGAGGTATTTTAGACGAAGGGACGACCACATACACCAGAACAATTAAAATTTGAAAGGAGTAGTAGTCGTCGTAGTTGCAACAGCTACAACAACAACAACAACAACAACAACAACAATAATAATAATAATAATAATAATAATAATAATAATAATAATAATAAATGTAATAATAATAATAATGTTGAACATTTAGTTAATGCTCTTGGAACGGTTCTTAAAAGTCTAGAAAAGGGTCTGGTGGAACTGAAGATCAGAGGAAGAATCAAGACAAGCCAGCTAACAGGACTAGTAAGATCAACTTGAATACTTAGATAAATCCTGCAGTTTTTGATGTCACTCTGAAATCAGTAAAAAATAATGCACTAGTTAATACTGACGTGAAAGACTCGCAAGTTGGCGGACAAGTAGACACCGTCCATAATACTGCACTAGTGAGAACGGCCAGAATACTGAGAATAGTCCTGGAGACCTGAGGAGACTTGCTGTCACTCAAACTTCAGTGAAACTAACGCTGGTGTGAAAAACTCTAATAAGTAAGTTATAATAATCATGCAAAGTTTAGAAGACTTGGTGTCACTCAGACTCCAGTGAAAGACCATCAGCAGGTTTTAAAATCGTGCCAGGAAAATTAGCCCTTCTGGCTGACCAAAAAGTAAAACTGAAGGAAAGCAAAAGAAGAGACAAGTATATAAACCTTGTTAGAGAACTGATAAAAATATGGAACATGAAATTGTCGGTGATACCAATCGTATTTGTCTCGCTTGGTACAGTCACCAAAAATTGGTATTGGGACTGAAAGACTTTGAAAGAAGAGGATGAATGGAAACCATCGACACTGCAGCACCCCTAAAGTCGGCCAGAATACTAGGAAGAGCCCTGGAGACTTGAGGAGACTTTCTCTCACTTACACTCTAGTTGGAAACCATCAACTAAAGCTGATGTAAAAAAAAGTTCTCAAATGAGTTGAATGACAACATCATCAGCAAATAACCAGACCTTGCTTGTGAACAAAAAGAATCAAGGAACAACAGGATTGTGTTGCTCTTGAAACAACTCTCAAAGGGTTAGAATTAAAAAAAACTGGAGGTATTGAATACCAGAAGATTCCAGACTATTCAGACAACATCAATGTTTGGATAAGCTTGAATATTTAGAAGACACCTGCTGTCTTTCATACTCCAGTGAATGCTCTACAGATAATGTGGCTGAGAAAATTTTACAAGGAATAATAATAATAATAATGATATTAATAATAGACTCGAGGACTACACTGAAAAACACGAAGGAGGAATGATTACAGCCATCTAAAACGATTCTGACAACAGGATGACCAACAGAATGACAATAACTAGTAAACAAAAAATGGGAAGAAAAACAACTCTATGAGCGCTTTAAACGACTAATAAACGACATCTCGCAAGAAAAAAAAAACTGAACATGCCTATGAAAAGGATTGTTTAAGAGAGAAACAGAATCTTTCCGAATAGCAGAACAAAACAATGCCATAAGAACCAATCATATCAAAGCAAGAATAGATAAGAGGCAACAAAATAGCAAATGTTGGTTGTGCAGTGACAGAGATGAAATGATCAATCACATAATAAGCGAGTGTAGCAAATTACCACAGAAGTATAAGACTAGACACGACTGGATGGGCAAGGTGTCACACTGGGAGATGAGCAAGAAATTTAAATTTGATCATACGGAAAAATGTTATCTGCACAACCTAACATCTGTCCTAGAAAATGACACATATAAACTCCTATGGGACTTTGACGTACAGGTTGATCACCTAATCTCGGCCAGAAGACCATACATTATAATAATCAACAAAAAAAAGAGAACTTGCAAAGTTGTCCACTTTAGAAACCATAGAATAAAACTAAAAAATGTGAAAAGAAGGATAAGTACCTGGACCTTGCAAGAAAATAGAAAAAAACTTAGGAATATGAAGATGACAATTATACCAATCGTGATTGGTGCTTTTGGTACAGTAACTAAAGGATTATCAAAGAGACAGGAGGACTTAGAAGTTGGTGGACGGCATCATTATTGAGAACAGACAGAATACTGAGGAGAGTACTGGAAAATTGAGGAGACATGCTGTCACTCAAACTTCAGTAAAAGAAGATCAGCTAACGCAGATGTGAAAAACTCGTTGACCGACTATATGTACCAAGAAAAGAGGGAGGAAGAGGACTTGCCAGCTGCGAAGACAGCGTTGACACATCCATACAACGACTCGAAGACTACATCGAAAAACACGAAAGGGAACTGATTACGGCCATCAGAAACAATACTGACAACACGATAGAGATGGGCAAGAAATTTAGATTTGATCATACGAAAAAATGGCATATGCACAACCCTGCACTTGTCCTAGAAAATGACACACACAAACTCCTAGGAAACTTTGATATACAAACGGATCACCTAATCTCGGGGAGAAGACCAGACCTTATGATAATCAACAAAAAAAGAAAATCTGCTAAATTGTCGACTTTGCTGTCCTGGCTGACCACAGAATAAAACTAAAAGAATATGAAAAGAGAGATTAGTACCTTGACCTTGCTAGAGAATTGAAAAAACTATGGAATATGAAGGTGACAATTATACCAATTGTGATTGGTGCTTTTGGCACGGTAGCTAAAGGATTATTAAAGGGCCTGGAAGATTTGGAATTTGCCGGCCGAGTGGAGACCATCCAAACGACAGCCCTATTGAAAACGGCCAGAATATTGAGAAGAGTCCTGGAGACATGAGGAGACTTGCTGTCACCTAATTTCCTGTGAAAGACCATCAGCTTATGCTGCTGTGAAAAACTCTAATGTATTCAAGTCTTTATTTGAAATTTCATAATCATTCTTAACTAATTTTTTAAAATTCTTTTTTATAAACTATACCTCTTTTTTTATATTAGCATTTTTCTATTTTTCACATTAATATTTTTCTTAATGTTTTATGCAGGTTATATATTATATAATTCTTAATATTCATAGTATATATTTACTTTCACCCGCACTTTTCTTGTTTAAATTACTTTTATAGTAGTAGTATTTTTTCCTTTGCTGTCTTTTCTATTTTATACACTGATTTCTTTCAATAAATTATTATTTGCAACTTTTAGGCAATCTCTTGTCTACTTTGCCAGCGCTATAACTTCCTTTTCTTTCACCATCAGTTTTATATTACTTCTTTCATTTTACAACCAGTTTTCGCTGCAGTGCAGCTTATTTTCCATTTTCCTTTCTTTAACTGAGTGATTCTTTTTCTATGTCCGTTCCATCTCTTCTTATCCTTGATATCAATATATTTTTGTCTCTTATTCCTTTTCTTTCTATCATTACGCTGTTTATATTTCTCTATTTTATTTCTCTTTGCTATTCTTTCTATTCCATCGAGTAATTTTATATTCATACATTGAAAATATTTTTATCGTTCTGATTTTTGTACTTCCTTTACTGTTTTTATTTTTTACTTTATTTTA
Organism: Sepioteuthis lessoniana; assembly: GCA_963585895.1. Classification (NCBI taxonomy): domain Eukaryota; kingdom Metazoa; phylum Mollusca; class Cephalopoda; order Myopsida; family Loliginidae; genus Sepioteuthis; species Sepioteuthis lessoniana. The sequence goes on along the minus strand of CAUZXS010001771.1, from coordinate 169,250 downwards.
AATGCACCATTTCTGTTGACGTTTTTCATTCTCGCTTTTCAATCTACTTTCCTTCATACTCATTTATTTCTTGTTTCCTTTTTCCTTTTTTCTTATATCGACTATTTCTGACCCGAAACGTGATGGGATGCCAACGCTTTTGGCATAATACTTGTGATGTCACAACGACCAGCTCAACTGAAAAAAAAATAAAATAAAATAAACCAAAATTGTTTATCTTTATCTTCTTTAAACGTCAATCATTATTAATATTGTTATTTCTATCTTCACACTAAAGGTTTCTTGTGCTCATTAGTGGAGAATAAGAGGCAACAAGTTTCTAAATCAATAAGAAATATCTTCAAAAAATGATTTTATTAATATCAAAACTAGTAAGCTTAATATAATAATGGTAATGACTCAGGCATCTTTCATATAAAAAAAAATGTCAAAAAAGCCTTATAAACTTGAAAAAGACTTCAGTGTGTTAGAGCAAAGCATAAAAAATATTCTAAGTTTAATACTGTAACACGCCGAATGCATTTATTCAACCCTAAACCTTAGGGCAAACATCACGTTTCAAAATTCTGTTTGCGTAATTATTGTTGAAAAGATTCAGTGTTTGGATTTTGACAGTTTTATCTATTCAGTTTTAAAAAAATAATGGTATTTTTTCCCCGTAAATAAATGATCTAAATTGTGATACAATTTTTAAAAAGGATTTCTTGTTTAAGAGTATGCTGATTTACGACAAATCCCTTTAAGGCTTCCAGGAATATTCTCAATTTTTTCGATAAAAATATATGTTTCATAACCAGGTTATACAGTAACGCTCCTAAAAAATGAACCCAGTCTTCTAGGGCTGTAAAATACGCTGACTGAATTTCTGCAGAGGGGTAAGTCCTCCGCAAAGAATATCCTACATATGACTCTAAACCATCTGATGGTGAAGCTCCTAGTCTCGAACGTTGGAGAATGTGGTGTCCCCCTTAATAGCCATTACCACCTGGTCCACACTGATTCGAAGTGGCAGTAGTTGTAAGGGTTTATTCAATGGGTCAAAAAAAGATGTGCAATGATTTCTTTTACTTGAAGCAATTTAACAGTGGGCCAAAAAACAATGAAGTTAATTTGAATTTTTAGTATTACATAGCAGGTCTTGGGAAAATTTATATGTGTGAAAACAAATGAGGCCGGTCTTGCTTAAAAGGTGTTAACTACAAACCATTGTTGATAAACCATATATACATTATACAGTTTTAATCGGAATTAGATAACGTGCAAGTGTAGGCATGCCACTAAATACAACCAATCAACAAACTAACCAACCCCCAGAAAATCACGAGATTTTTGGTAAAAAAGAACTGAAATATTTCCTTTATACGTAGAAATATTATACACATTTTAAATTAAAACACGTTAATCATTTATAGTCATCATCTATTTCGTTGTATCACAACTCTTCAATGTGGCTAAACAGGCTGGACCGAAACCCGGCTGACTCAAGCACCAATCCGAGATTCCACCACTCAGGCACGAGGAAACCAGCGGAAGCAAAGGAAATTCAAATGGTTATGTATCACATTTGTTTTGCTTACATGTATCCGCTTAACGGATACTGAGAGCTCAATTCATTTTAAAAAGCCTTACTTTACTCTAGTGGCAACCCTTACTTCCATCGCTAGAGAGCTCAACTCCACAGACAGACAGTTTCGTTGTATCACAACGCTTCAGTGTGGCTAGATAGGCTAGATTCCCGAAGCTGGGATCGAATCCCGAGTGACTGAAACGCCACTCCGAGATTCTACCCGTCTCTCTCTCTCTCTCTCTCTCTCTATATATATATATATATATATATATATAGATAGATAGATAGATGAGAGAGGGTCAAAGGGTTATGCCTTTTTCTTTTGTATATAAAACTCAGGAAAATTTATCATTCATCAAAATGAAACTGGTTGGTAAATAGTATCAAAATGAAACTGGTTTGCTGCTGATCACATCCTTACTACGCAACACAGTCACCGTTTTTCTTAATTCCAATGTTCCACCTGAGAATATGTGTCCTTGACTCGTAAAAATTCTATTGACTGATATTTGAGCCACATCATCATTGCAGTTTTCCCTTCTTCGTCACTGGCACAATGTTTTTCTTTAAAATAATATTTCCTGGAGTCAAAGAGATGATAGATTAAAGGCACTAAATCTTGCCAGTCGAAAATACCATCCAACTGCGTTGCAATGCTCGACCACACACAGCATCTGATAAAGGGATACAATCTCCTCTTGCGGACATTTTTGCAGCATACTAGATGAGTATAGACTCACCAGATTTAGTGCCTTCCGACTATGATCCCTTCTGTCACATGAAAGAAAGTTTAAGGAGCAAACATTACGCCAGTGTCAAGGAAGAGAAAACTGCTGTGATAAAGTGACTTAAAGAACATTCAACTAACTTTTACATGGCAGGGATACAGGCTCACTTTCGAATGCGAAACATTTGCACTTGAGAGAAGCTATAACTATGTTAAGAGGTAGGGATGTGATCCGCAGAGGAACAGCTTCATTTTGATGTATGATACATGTTCCTGTAACGGTAATTATTCCTGTACTAAAGAAAAACACATTACCTTTTGACGCACCCTTATATATATCATCATCATGTCACACTATCAGCATGGATATTTCTGACCCTCTCTCGCCACATCTCTGTATTGTCCATAGCTTCCGGTTGGGCCTCATCGCTACATCCCGTATCGGCAAAGAGCTGCTGTTTGTAGGCTCGAGCTGGACGTCCTGCCTTTGATCGTCCTTATGAAGGGGTCCCCAGGAGTACATCACTTATGAGGTCGTCTCTACTTCTCCAGCAGTGTTCCGCATGTCTGGTTCGTCTAATTTTGATAGTTTTCGCGATGGGTGGTCGGTGGCCGCACACTTACTGCTTTTAGAGTGCTGTCTCCAGGACTTGTTCGATATTGCTCGCAGCATTCTTGTGTAATGGCTGTAAATATATATTTTAAGTATTTTGTTGTTCTATATAAGATTTTAGTATAAATATTTATCAGTTTTCATGCATATTTTGTTTCATTTATACTTTATTTAAATGGAAATGATTGAATTAAAACGTTTAAACATAAAACATGGGTTATTATTTAAACTGTATTATCCAGGGTAGAAAAACAAATTTTGGCGCAAATAATGGCAATTTCTCTATACGCTTCAAAATAATGAATTAATAAATAAAACATACCATTCAAAAACAAAAACTTTATGTATTTTTATAATGATATCATAAAGGAACCTTATTGAAAATGGTAAATCGTATTGGTCTTCCCTGTATTAAAAAAAAGAAAGAAAAAAAACGAAGTTCTGAAACCTGGTTAGCTCATTGCATTTTTTCTCAAATAATACCAAGTGCAAGAAAGCAGATAATATATAAAGACATTTTCCAATATTTTCAGAAATATTAACATTTCACGTTTTTGTTAAAATTAAATCCGTTTTCTGTCGATGATGTACATAGGGAAAAATTGTCGAACGTAGTCGAGGGCTACCAGAAGGCTCCTTTTTCAATAGCTACTACACCAAGGCGTAGGGGAGAGCGCTACCCTTTTTCCAAGATTGCTCCACTTTACAATTGATACGTAACTTATATTGCTGAGTGTTAAGCAAGGAGCTATCAAGTACCATTTTAAAAGTCTTTGCTATACTGCGACTTGGGATTGAACCCAAGTCTCCAGGACCATTGGCGAACACCCTTCCCACTAGGCCAATGAGCCGGTTGTATTTCGTCTAATTCATTACTTAACCATCAATAAATTCACGCTACTTGAGAAATGAAGCAAAAATAATTTATCCCATCAGAAAATTATTGCAGAAATAAATTTACTAATAAATTCATTTGAAGAATTCTTATTCGAAAACAAACTATCTTGAAATATACAAGAGATTCACTGTGTTTAGGAGAGAAGAACTTTTTTTTTCATTATTACTTGTGAATATATGCGTTGATTATGATACAATATCTTTTGAATGAGAGTCAATTTTCAAACATATAAATGGTATAACTTCATTATACTGTGTGAATATTTTTTCTAACTTTATACAAGAGTATGTATAGAATGAATCGATAAGATACTGTGTCATCGATAATGTTCTAATTAACTCTCAGGAAAAATAGCTGAGAGATAAAAATATGAATTTAGCAGATAAATGTTTGTTGAAGCAGATTCATCCAGCCAGGCATTTAATATAAAACTAAACAGATATTATACAAAAGGACCATATAAACTAATCTGTCTATCCATATATGCGTGTGTGCACTTGTGTATGTGTGCATAGGTTTGAGTGGAATGCTATTAATGAATTCAAAATGTATAATATGCAAAAAAACACTTACACACACACACACACACACACACACACACACACACACACACACACACACACACACACACACACACACATGCGCGCACACAGTGACATTAAACGCCTGGAGAAGAAGCTAGACGGCAATCACACAATAATGTTGCGAGTAATATTAAACAAGTTCTGGCGGCAACAACACACACGGCACCAATTATACGGCCACCTGCCTCCCGTCACGAAAACTATCCAAGCTAAACGAACCAGACATGCAGGACACTGCTGGATAAGCAAGGACGAGCTCATAAGTGATGTACTCCTATGGACCCCCGCATATGGTCAAGCAAAAGCAGGACGACATGCTCGAACATACATACAGCAGCTATGTGAGGATACGGGATATAGCTCTGAAGACCTGCCAGAGGCAATGAATGATAGGGAGAAGTGGCGATAGAGGGTCAGGGATATCCGTGCTAGCGGATGATGATGATGATATATATATATGATGATGATGATGATATATATATATATATATATATATATATATATATATATATATATATATATATATTTCGATTAAAGAATTATCAAATACAATGCGGATAAATACTTTCACGCAATAATATTTTTTATTAACCCGTACAAAGAAGATATTTACGTATATTCAAAAGACACAGACACAGACACACATAGACACACATAGACACACACACACACACACACACACATATATATATATATATATATATATATATATATATATATATATATATATATAAACGCATAGTCTAATTATGGTTCTTTTTCAAAATATTGTTATTTTCTTTTATTTTACATTATGATGTTTTTGATATATTCATTTGTGTTAATTCGTTCTAATTGAATTTTGAACTATCTCTTCTTTGATTGCCTTTAGTGCAAAATATACGTTCTTGTCACATAGCATTCTATCAGACAAAAAAAAAAACTGAAACCGACAAACAAAATGCATGTACACAAATAGTTAAAATGGTCGATTATGATTACCAAATATACGTTAGATGAATTATTTTGGATTAGGACATAAATTGAAGTGTATCAAGCATGCAGAATAAGATGAATTGATTAGAAGTGGCTTAAGATCCTCAATCACCCCCAAAAAATGTGCTTGTACAAAGTATTTCTATTAAGAATAAATGTGCAGAGCTATACTTGTTTTCAAAAAGTAATTTTTTTAAAACTTAAAACCATATTTTTGTTAGCCAAAAGTTAATTCATTAGCAATTTTTTTTATTTTCATATTGTGAGTACACGAATTCTGAGGATCTTTAAAAGTGGAAAACACAACCACGGACGTTCCTCTCAGAATTTGGTAATTAGAAAATAGCGAAATAAAATTCTACGTGACTGCCCAGATCTGTAAACATTTCTAATGGTGATAACATGACCCTACATTACATAAGAAACATTGAGGCTGGTGTGTGTGTGTGTGTGTGTGTGTGAACGCAAAAGCATATCACGCGATTAAAATGCTCTACAAGATAATTTCATGCTGGGTTTTAACAGGTTTGGATTCAGAGTTTTCTTCTCCTATACTAGTTACAATATCAATATTAAAGAGCCTTGTTGTCGTCCGCCTAACTGGATGGAGAGTTATTCGATTCAAACTTTTCTCAGAGGTATTAGCACTAAGTGGCATATAAACAGCCTCGTCCACATTTTGAACACAGGCCGTAGTGCCAATCTTCTACGACGCTAATCATTTCGTCATGCCCACCATCTACAAACACACACACCCTCTCTGTCTCTGTCTCTGTCTGTCTGTCTCTCTCTCTCTCTCTCTCTCTGTATATATATATATATATATATATATATATATGTCTGTGAGTGCATTGTTTATTTTAGTGGTAACAGTAAAAAATATAAAATGATACACAATGCAAAAAATCTTGATTAAAATATAACAATTTTGTTACGCAAAAAAATGACTAAAATCATACCTTTGAATTTTACTATTTCTTGATCATGAAATTGACCGGCAAATGAATTAATTGTGTAATTTAAATTTGTAAATTGTCAGTGGTGTGATTGATTATCATACCAAAAATGTATCATTAGATTATCGTAAAAACGTAGGACTGAATCTCAGACATAAACCAGAGGAAGCATTCATTAATAAGAAAAAATAACCCTATCCTGATTAGCAATACTGTTAGGGTGTTATCTATGCGTCAAATATATACGTGTATGATCATAAGAATTGGATTGGAATACATGAAACAATATAACTGAAGTAAAACATTATTATCAAACTGAATGTTTAACGTGCGGAAGACTTGACACTTTAGGTTTATTATCAGTTGCTTGAAACAGTATGATTGCTTTTACATTATTTGTGTTAGATAGGAATACTTGAAACCATACCACCGTATACAAAATATTTGCCTTAGTAGTCATAGTTGATTTCATGTAAATGGTGAGAATACGACACTAAACAGCACCTGATAGAGAGACTCTAGTCCTGAAGATTTGGGGAGTGTTATATACCTCTTCATTGCCATAAATCGCGGCCTTATTTTAATCAAAATAAGAGTACCTGTTAGAGTCTTATTTTTTCAACTTTAATAGATCTATTTCAAAAAACATTTATATAAGATAGCATTACGTAACACCATATAAGGGTATAGATTATTTGCATAAAGAATATTGTAGCTATGATTGTTTTCTGAGGATTATTATTAGTGACTTGAAATTATTTAAATTATTTATACAGTCACTATCTATGATCGAGCTGAGCGACATCAGGATACTCGTGAAAGCCTTATGATTGACAAACATATAATGTTCTTCAGAGATGAAAGGCCAAGATTATGTGGACGATGAATTGAAAATCGACAATTCAGTCAAAGATAATTATATCAAGGGGTACTGTCGTCACCGGCTCCTTAATTCTCTCTCTCTCTCTCTCTCTCTCTCTCTCTCTCTCTCTCTCTCAGTATATCTACCTATTTCTCATACTCTTTCTTTCTTTCGTTTTGGTCAGTATCGGCCATTGTTCATATCAAGTCCTCAGAGTATATTTTGCTCGTCTTAATTACATGGTTTGTGAGATGGGAGGTAAGTGACTGTACAGCTGTTGTTTTGAGGGTTGATGTCCAGGAACTGCTCGAAAAATATTTTGGCGTTCGAGCAGGCTTAAAGAGTAAAAGTGAACGGAGAGAAATACCTGGATCTTGCCAGAGAACTGAAAAGTAGCAATAGAACACGAAAGTGAAAATGATGACTGACAATCGTAGTTGGAGCACTTGGAACAGTTCCCGAAAACCTAGAAAAGAGAATGCATAAAATGGAGATTAGAGCAGAAATTGAAATCCCTCGGAGTGCAGTATTATGAAAACCGACTACGAATCTTACAAAAAGTGCACCCTTAGTCTAATAATCGCACAGGGGAAAAGAACGGCAGTGTATCACCGTTTACTAATTGTCTAGGTTATACTATCATTGATTTACATATTCCCTATCACCGATATTGAGCCATCTTTATTTACTGATACGGCAACTATATACACTCATATAAAATATAGCAATGTGTGTGTGTGTGTGTGTGTGTGTGTGTGTGTGCGCGTGTGTGTGCACGCGCGTTGGTTAATCTGTGAGAGTCATGGAGAAAAAAAGCTTGACTTCTATAGTTATATTCAGTTTAGAGTGAGTTAGCAGGAGATCGTTATGGCAAGAAAGAACATGTAATTTTTCAAATATCCACATCGGTGACTGCATGCTTACCGCTTTTTTTTTTCAAATTTGTCATTTTAATATATTCTAATTCATTACTTTGTTTGAGATGTGACACCAGTATGTTATTTTATAGACTTAGCTATAAGTACGTGCATGTGTGAACAATTGGGTTGTTGTTATATGTATGTGTATACGTGCGGCTGAATACATAAGCGTATGGCTGTGAGTTGACCATAGGTATTTATGTGTATGTATGTATGTGTATGACCATATAGGGACCTAGACATATTTTCGTGGGAATGTTGCATGTGTGTGTGCGACCGTATTTAAGCGGGAACCACTAATTTAACCCGGTGAGGGTAAGTAAAGATGGTCAGATAAAAAATTGATCCGTGACTTAAAAGAGCTTGAGTTTTATTATCACACCTTTTGGGGTTTCCAGGAAACATACAGTCTAGCAATATTTTTATATCTAGTCTTTGAGTTCCTGAAAATATGGAAGTTGGAAATGTTAACGCCTGCAAATATTCAAGTTAAGTGTGTCTGCTAGATGGATTGGCTGAAAAGACAGAAGACAATAGATAGAGAGTCTGCGGGAGATACACTCGAAAAAGGACAGAAGAAACCAGTGAGAGACTTTTAGACTATGGGAGTAGGCTTGCTATGAAGATCCACTGAAGAAAAAAGCTACATTATCGCTGTAAACCTAGCAGTCAGTTTTAGTTTTAGTAAAAGGGAATTTCGCCAGCCGTCTACGTTCAGAAACGGAGAACTCCACACACCTTAAATTTGTGATAAATGTCATACATACCCCTTTTCTATTAAGGTATATTCAAGTTTTTAGGTTTTCGTCTTTTTCTTCCGTTGTAGACTCGCATACTTCGCTCTGAACTTGCAACACTACGTCAGTGGAGATTATAAAGACGAAGGTGTAAGAGTCGGGGACTTATTTCCCTTAATGGAGTCATCGTCTAATTTTTTTTCATATATCTTTTTCAGCTCTTCTTCATGGCTTATTAGCAGAAATAAATTTCAGAGAAAAGGCGATCTATTTTTCAGGAGTGTCTTTAGAAAACTTTAGTCACTATTTACCCAGTCGGCTGGAATTCTGTAGCGGTATAAGATTCCAACAACGAGGGTCCTGGATATGACACTAAGCAAATTGATGGTAAGGTTCCGGTAATGCTGGAGGTTTGGAAAATACGGAGTACCGCTTCAATGTCATCGCTCCCAGGTTCACACTGGCCTACAGTGGTAGCACCTGACAGGGTCGATTCTATAGGCCAAATAGAACTACCCTGCGTTCTTATACAAAACTGAATATATTTAATCTGTGTACTTATGCTAGACTTAATTGTTTGAAATAGACCTGTCTTTGTGCTAAAGCGAATTGTTTGAAATAGAACAGTCTTAATAATTAATTGTGCGTAAATAAAAACTATACTCATATTAAACTGAATTGTTTGAATTAGAACTGTTTGATGAAACTGAATAGCTTGAAATAAAAATATTTTCACAATTAGACTGTGTATTTTGTTAAACTGAATTTATAGAAATATAACTGTTGGTTTGTATGAAATTATATTTGGCATTAAATAACCTACTAAGGTTGGTGTGCCTTAAAACTCAAACAAATAAAGTCTCTATTACACGTCATATGACATCAAATATAGATGAGTTTTGCAACAGAAGTTAAATACTTTTGCCACTATTAGACTTGAGAACGGGTGTAGTTCTGAAATAACTATGATTCACACGGAATAATGCGAATGGAATTTTATATTAATGTTCGTGGAAAAATATAAACTGTTTCTAATTCAAACTTAAATCAGCTAACAATCAAGCTATGATCGTATCACTATTATTACATGGACTCACTACATGGATGCAAACGAAACGCATGGAGAAAAAGCTAGATGGGAACAACTAAAAAAATTCTACGGTCTGTCTTCAACAAATTCTTGAAGCAGCACCCCAAGAGACAGTAGATGTACAGGTACATATCTAGTGTATCATGGACCGCCCACCTAAGTCAAGCAATACAGGTAAGACACCACTGGAAAAGTAAGGAGGAACTCGTAACCAATTTTCTCCAATGGAATCAGATGCATGGGCGTGGAAATATTGTCCGACCAGCAACAAAATACATTAGGTCTGTGCAGACACAGGATAATGTTTGGAGGACCTGCTAGGATGCCGAGAGATTGTCAAAATCTCTTCACTCTAAGTGCGTCTTAATAATAAGAAGATAATATATGTATAAGATTGACAGAGAGTCAGCTGCATCTTACATTATACATATATGTATATATATATATATATATATATATGTGTGTGTGTGTGTGTGTGTGTGTGTGTGTGTCCAAAGATTATGAAATAGATAAGATCTGAAATTTTATTTTCAATTGTCATCGTAAAATTATTATGTTCAAAACATGCCAATTGAATACGAGATACTGTATTTGAAATACAAAAGATCATGCTGGAGAATAGAAATAGTTTTCATTATATATATATATATATATATTGTATATGTACAAAGACCTGCTGAAATGTTTAAAGATTGACCTGTGTGTTATGATAGAATGTAAGCAAATGTTGTTTACTTTTCAACATGGCCTTCCCTGCAGAATTATTTCATCGGCGTTTTCATGATTGAATCGCATCAAAAGCATCAAGTCAATGTATAACGTAATTCTAATAACTTTTTAGCTCATCCACGAAATAGTATATATATATATATATATATATATATATATATATATATATATATATATATATATATAATCTTAAAATATTGTGCTTCCTCATTAAAACAATCTTGAATTTTTCATTTAGAACTCCAAAAGGTGTGTGGATCATCATAGTTATTCGCATTTATTAGAATCGTTATTTTTTTCGAAAAATCGAGAATAACGTGGAAATCTGACGAAGTAATATATATATATATATATATATATATATATATATATATATATATATATATATATATAGTGAGTGAGTGTGTCAATAACCTTCCTCACAGCCTCTTTAATCTCCTCAATTGTCCCATAACGACAGCCCCTGAGCTTAGGGAATAATCAAAAGTCACTGGAAGCATGGTCTGGACTTTAGGGAGGGTGAGGAGCTGTCTTGTAGCCCATCTTGCTCAAATAGTCTGTGAAAAGGATGGAGTTGTGGACTGGTGTATTGTCCTGGTGGAAATGCCACTGACCCGATTTGAAGAGTGCTGGCCTCGTCCGATGGAATCTCTTCCTGAACTCCCTTAAAACCTCAACTTAGTAACCCTTACCCTAACTTTAACACTTTGGCCAATCAACTTTGGTGAACTGACTTCCTTAATCCTCCCACACCTCTCATCATCCCTCACAGACCCCCTGCCTTCCTTGAATCTCTTATGCCACTCAAAAACTGATGCTCGTTTCATGCAAGATCGTCCAAAAGTTGTCTGAAGCATTCCATACGTTTCTCTGGCATTTTTTCCCGGTTTAAAACAGAATTTTATTGCATATCGTTCTTTTAAAGTGTCAGATTGCATTTTTGAAATTCACCAGCTGTGACAATCAGGCTTTAGTAGGGTGTATTCCAACTCCTGCTGTAGCTGTTAATTTGAAGCTGAAATCATAAAGATTGGTCAGTCATCTCATAAGATGAATATCAATAACATACTGAATTATCAAGAATCTACTGCAATTTTAAATTTCCTTACGAAAAAAGTCATGAAAGTTATATGTACCTCGTATATATATATATATATATATATTTGTGTGTGTGTGTGTGTGTGTGTGTGTGTGTGTGTGTGTGTGTGTGTGTGTGTGTGCACGAGCGCTTATGTGTGTGTTATTCATTCATTAATATTTTAAAAATATATTTGATAATTCTTTTTTGAACCAGGTTCATCTAATGGGACTTATGTTCCTTTTAAAGCTGTATAAATCAATTTTATTTAAACCTTTTTTGTTAAGTTGCAATTACCATTAAATAACGCACGAAGGTTGACTTGCCATTAAACAAAGAAACCATAGAAAACAATTTTTAATTATTCTGATTATCCAGTCGTTCCTCTTTGACTTTGTAACATAGAGAGTATTGAATCCTAACTAAAATATACATTTAGTTGCCCTAAATAAAATTTTACAGCATTAATTGCAGCAAAATCTCTAAAATTATTTTTTTTTCATTTTATATGTGGTATACATATTAACTATGTCATTAATTTCTCCTATATCATTGATAATTATTTTTCTTCACCCAAATTCAAATCTATGTCATTCACTGAAATGTAATTAATCTTATAATTGTTATTATTAGAAATAAAATGTATTCTCTTCGAAGAAAGCTACTTTTTATGTGTGCTATTTTTTTTTTTACTTTATTGTCATGGTAAGTGAATCACTCGAAGAAGGAACCAGATTTCCGGTGTCAGTTCCACACGGGAGAATGTGTTTCTTTCACGACATTATTGTTATTTGAGTTGATATCATTGCTTTCTTTGTAAGATCGCTTTTCAATTTCTATTGCGTGTTTGTATTGATTATATTACTACATTTCTCTCACTTGCAATTTTTCCCACCAGTTTTTCATGCTGGTTTTTAAGAGTTGTCTCTTTGATAGCAAGTCTCGTCATATGTCTAGGAATCCTGTCGATCTTAAAAAGTTTTTCTAGTCAACATTCTTTCAGTCATTCATTTGATCTCAAAAAGGCTCCTTTCGAAGTAGTTATGACCCTTAAAGATGCATCACTACAGTGAGTATCACTGACACTTCATGTTCCCCAACCTATTCAGCACTCTAGTAAGATGCAAGTATTTGTTTACCGGTTCGTTTTCCTTTATCTTCAGTAGGTTTTTCTACTTGGTGTAGATTAAGAGTTATTAGTTTTTTCTACTGAAATAATTCTCGTGCTATTTCTCTGGGACTGGATAATGAGATCAGTTACTCTCAGAACGTACGAAAGATTTTAACGAGTCTCAATTTCTAGAACATATTTTGGTTTGTACATTTACTAATTGTTACCAAATCCGAACATTTCCCACTGGTGCATTTACCAGTGGGAAATCTTTTTCTGTCAGTCATGACCTCACTTGATTTCTTTTTGTGCCAGTTCACTGCATTCTTAGCTGTTATCTTTAAATTTTAGTCACCATTAAACCTTAACGCTATATTCAGTACATTATCAATGTTTGCTTTGACGTATTCCCCAAATGCCATTGATGCTTTCTTCTATAAAAGTATGCAGTTTCTTTTTTCAAGTTTCTTCTTATTATTATTCCTCTTTTCACATCAGTATTAGCTGATGGTTTTTCACTGGAGTTTGAGTGACAGCAAGTCTCCTCAAGTCTCCAGGACTCGTCTCAGTATTCTGGCCATTCTCAGCCATGCAGTCATTTGGATAGTCTCTACCCGTCCGCCAACTTCCAAGTCCTCTAGGCCCTTTAATAATCCTTTAGTTACTGTGCCTAACGCACCAATTACAATTGGCACAATCGTTACTTTCATGTTCCACAGTTTTTTTCAATTCTCTAGCGAGGTCGAGGTACTTATCTTTCTTTTCACCTTCTCTCAGAATTATTCTGTGGTCCGCCGGGACAGCAAAGTCAACAATTTTGCAGATTTTCTTTCTTTTGTTGATTATTATGAGCTCTGGCCTTCTGGCCGGGATTAGGTGATCCGTTTGTATGTTAAAGTCCCATAGGAGTTTATGCGAATCATTTTCTAGGACAGGCGCCGGGTTGTGCATATACCATTTGTTTATATGGTCGATTTGAAATTTCCTGCACATTTCCGAGTGGATCCCCTTGCCGACCCAGTCATATCTCGCCTTGTACTCCTCCTGTGCTACTCATTAGATTTTTTCACATCAGTTTTTAGCTGATGGTCTTTCACTGGAGTTTGTTTGGCAGCAAGTCTCTTCATGTCTCTTGGACTCTTCTCAGTATTCTGGCTGTTCTCAATTATGCAGTAATTTGGATGGTCTCCACTCGACCGCCAGCATCGAAGCCCTCCAGTCCCTTTAATAATCCTTTAGTTACTTTACCAAAACTAACGATCACAATTAGTATAATTGTCACCTGCATGTTCCATAGTTTTTTTTTTCCCCAATTCCCTGGCAAGGTCGAAGTACTTATCCTTTTTTTCACATCCCTTCAACTTTATTCTCTTGTCAACCGGGACAACAAAGTAAGACAATTTTACAAATTCTCTATCTTCTGTTGATAATTATTAGGTCTGGTGTACTGGCTGAGTTCGGGTGATCCGTCTGTATGTCAAAGTCCCATTAGAGTTTTATCATTATTATTATTATTATTCGAATTTTTCACAGCAGCGCAAATTGATATTTTTTTTACTGGAGTCTGAAAGACAGCAAATCTGCTCAGAATGACATAGTGGACCTTTTTATCAAAAGGATGTAAAAATATGAGAGATTCAATTTCGAAATAGAACAACTGTATGATTAAAAAATCGTGAAACTGGGTGTTGCCTTCAACATGTCTGTAATTTACTGCTTACTCCATTGGTATTTTTTCACACCATTGCTTGCAGTTGGTTTTTCACGGGAGTTTAAATGACAGCAAGTAACTACATGTCTCCAGGATTCTTCTCAGTATTATGGCCGATCTTATTGATGCTATAGACAGGATTGTCTCTACATGTCCTCTTAATTCGAAGTTTTCCAGTCCCTTTACCAATGCTTTGTAGATTGTCCCAAGTGCACTAACCACAATTGATATAACCCTCACCTTCATGTTCAGTAGTTTCTTTAGTTCTCTTGCAAGATCTATGTACTTATATCGCTTTTTACTTTCTTTTATTTTCACTCTATCGTTTGCCGGGACGGCAAATTACACTATTCGTCAGGGTTAGGGTCTAGTCGTCTGGCCGAGATTAGGTGATCTGTTTGTATCTCGAATTCCCAGAGAAATTTGGGTGTCTCATTCTCCAGCACGAATTCTGGATTGTGCAAATACCACTTGTTTATATTGTCAAATCTAAACATTTTTGCACAATTCCCAGTGGATTAACTTCCTCTGAGTGTCGTTTATAATTAATATTTTTATCATTATGTTAATCATTTGAGAATTTTTCAACCCAGCGGTAGAGTATGGTTTTCTACTTGAGTCTTGAGTGACAGCAAGTCTCTTCAAGTCTTAAGGACTCTTCTCAGTCATGCTATAGTTTGGGTGGTCTCAAGTGGTTCACTTATTTCCAAGTCCTCCAGTCCCTAAACCAATCCTTTGGTGATTGTACCGTGCGCACCAATTATAGTTGGTATCCCCGTTCCATTTTTTTCAGTTTTCAAGCAATATTAAAGTACAAATCCATTTTTTCGCTTTCCTTCACTTTTAAACTGTGATCAGCCAGACGGAATTTTCAAAAAATTTTCACACCAGCATAAGCTGATGATCTATCACTAGATTCTGAGTGGCATCAAGCCCCCTTAAGTCTTTAAGACTCTCCTCAGTATTTTGATTGATCCTAATACAGTAGTTTGGACGGTCTTGATTTGTCCTCCAATTTCCATTTCTTTCAGCTCTATCTCTAGGTCTTTGGGGACTGTTCCAAGATTGCCAGTTATAACTGGTATGACCATCGCCATCATATTTCACAATTTTCTTACTTCTGTGGCAACGTCTAAATACTTGTCTTTTCTCATTTTCTTTGATTTTTTTTAAACGGTGGTTCGCTAGGATTGCAAAGCTCACTATATTGAAAGTTCTCTTTTTTTATGAATTATCGCTACGTCTGGTTTTCTGATTGGGATTACGGGATCTATCACTTTCGCAAAATACCAAAGAAGATTTTGTGTTCCATTATCCAAGTCAGATTCTTGTTGTGCATATATAATTTGTTAGTAGATCCCAGTAGATCACCTTTCATACCAAGTCGTGTCTAGTCTTATACTCTCTTTGCACTACCTGGCTACTTTCAGTTATTATTCAAACATTTAAGAGTTTTTCTCATTTGGGTTGGCTGATGGTTTTCCACTTGAATCTGTGAGACAGCAAGTTGCATAACGTCTAAAGGACTCTTCCTAGAATTCGGGCTGATCTCAACTGGCGTGTATGGTCCCAACTCCTCCTTTTATTTCCAAGTCCTCCAGTCAATGTACCACTTCTTTCGTGACTTTACCGAGTGCCCCTATTACAATCGGTATCATCGTCACTTTCATGTCCCATAGTCTTTTTTCAGTTTACTAGCAAGGTCTTAATGTTTATCTCCCTTTTAGCTTTCTTTTCAGAATTATTCTGTGGTCAACCGTAACGGCAAAGTACACTGTTCGGCAAGGTCTCTTTTTTTTTCTTTTTTTTTTTGTTGTTGTTGTTCTTGTTGACAATTTCTAAGTTAGGTTTTCTAGATAAGATTAGCTGATCCGTTTGAATCTCAAAACGGCTGAGAATTTTGTACGACTCATTTTCTAGGACGGATTTTGCATTGTGCATATACCATTTGTTCGTTTGGTCAAATTTAATCTTCTTGCACAATTCTCAGTGGATCATATTGCCCGTACAGTTGTCAAGTCTTATTCTCTCTTTGCTCTAATTTACAGCTTTCGCTTATTATATGATTGATAATTTCGTCTCTATTACCACATAATGTACATCTCCTATTTTCTCGCGTTTTATCTTTGTTTACTTCGACACAGTCAGTCTTTATAGCATTATGTTATTATTATTATTATTATTAGCAGTAGTAGTAGTAGTAGTAGTAATCAATCAATCCATTATTTAATTTATTAATTTTTTCACATTTTGCAGGTTTTTCAGATCGACTCTGTATTGTTATTTCCACTGGAATTGGGTTTACAGGAACGCAACTCAGATATACAGATCTCATCTAAGGATACTGGCTGATTTTAGTTGTGCTGGGGTCTGGAGGGACTCAATTCTTCCGGTTATCTCTTGTGTTCCTGTCTTTTTTTCAACTTCCTGGAAACTGATTCATGGACTACAGTTACGATTTATATCACCTTCACCTTTTTTTTTCTGTCAAGGAAATGGCGTTTCTTCAGTTTTTCGCTGTTTTCCCTTTTTCACTCTGCTGTCAGATGGAACAGCAACATCCATGAAGGGACATATTTCTTTCATCGTGTTAATTAAAACCAAGTGATGTTTTCTGACTTGGTGAGGGTTATCCGTTTCTATCGCCAAATCAAAGGTCTTCTTCTTCTTCTTCTTCTTCTTCTTCTTCTTCTTCTTCTAATAATAATAATAATAATAATAATAAAAATAATAAATAAATTTTAACTTGATGTTTTCATGTTTTATTAGACTGACACAAATCCTCTTTTAAGCATATGGTTAATCCGTGTCTAATTTGATTTTGCATAAAATATTGAACGTACACATCATTTTTTAAAATATAATCTTTACATATTCAAATACTTTTGTTTCATTCTCTACAGTTCAGCAATTTTATATATATATATATATATATATATATATATAAACCAGGACAAATTTACGTAATTAGGTACACTGTGCGGTACACTATAAATATATATTTATAAACTAGAATGTAATATAACAGTTACTTTTATATTTTCAGATTAACATAAATTTACACATTGGTACATTTTGAATTAGTTAGTGGTATATTTATTTAGATTGATAATTCTCTTCAATATATAGGTTCTTGCATCTCGTTCAATTTTCTTTTTATTGGTTAATTAAATTCCAAATGACATTTGCGATAAGTAGATTTTCCTGTTTTCACTGATTACACCATATGTCTACAACAACAAAGATGACGGTTGTTTCTCTTGTTTAACATACGATGTATTTTAATTTAAAACGTTTTATACAAAGTTCATTCAATAAATAAGATGAGGCTTGACTCAAAAGTTGGCAATCGTAAATACTGTTTACAGTTGCACATTCTGAAGGACATCAATAGTGATTGGTGTTTTCTTGTTCCAAAAGACTTCCTCCATGACCTTATTTACAGATTGCTGCACTGTTTCTACTGGACTCTGGTTTTCTTATCCGGATCTTAATGGCAAATCTATTTTGCCCCGTTTGCCAATACGTTCTAAACAAAAAAAATATGCCTATCCATGCATATCACACATTATTATATACATTTTACACTGTTTATTCATTTCAGCCAACCAAAAAATAGATGACAGACCTCTGTTCATGCATTCTGTCAATTTGTCCACATTTGGCTTAGCCTAAAAAGAAACTTTTTTTTTCCGAAATTAAAATAGATTTGCCTTAAAGTAATTTAAAATCATCAATCGGAAAAAAAAAGAAACACGGAAAAAACAAAATATTTTGCTTTAGAAAAAATTAGATTCCTTTATTTATTGAATGAGCTTTGTATACTGACATATTTTCAACTGATATTATTTTAACTTTGTGTTGGACAGAAGGGAAATATTATGTCACAAAGAAGTACTTCTTTTCCACGTCTTTATCCAAATCATCGGTCCAAATCTGCCGGTCTGTAGTTATTCGGTTGCCTTTTTTTGTAACGTGCAAAGTAAATAAATAAATAAATAAATAAATAATAATAATAATAATAATAATAATAATAATAATAATAATAATAATAATAATGGGTAGTCAAGGTGATCCACTGGGAGCTGTGATTTATGCAAAATCAGTCCTGGAGAATGAGACGCACAATCTTCTTTGGGATTTTGACATACAAATGGATCACTAAATCACAGACAGACGATCAGACCATTTAATAATAAAAATAGGGGGAAAAAAAGAACTTGCAAAATTGTGGACTTTGCTATCCTGGGTAACCACAGAATAAGGCTGAAAGAAAGCGAAAAGATTAATTAGTACCTCAAGATTGAATTGAAAAAAATATGGGACGTGAAAGTGAAGGTCATACAAATTGTAATTGGTGCTCTTTATAGAGTCACCAAATGATGGTTAGAAATGCTGCAGGCTTTAGAAATAACGGGAAGAGCGAAGACCATCCAAACAACAGCAAATATGAGATCGTTGAGAATACTGAGAATAGTTCTGGAGACTTGTGGAGACTTGCTGTCATTTAATATCCAGTGACAGACCATCAGCTAACGCTATGGTTAAAAACTCTCAAGGAGTAAAATAATAAATCTTCCTGTGCATTATGAACGATCATTCTACTTTAATTGACAAGAAATTAAAAGTTTAATGTATCATGAATATACGTTGTGTCATCAGATAAGATGTTCTGGAAAACATCATAAACATTCTAAAAATACAGAAACTAAAAACACCCGTAAATGCAAATTCGGGTTTTTTTTCTTGTTAGATTTAAATTTTTAAAAATTATTTGTGAATACTGTAACTATAAATTTATTAGATTGCTAGGTCGTTGCGGTAAGTTCATCTTTAATTTCTAAAGATGATGTTTTATCCTAAAAATCCAAATATTGGCATATTTTTATTATTCCTTTTTTATGTTTTGGTTTCAAAATAAGTACTTATAGTTTCGAAGGGTTTTAAGATGCAAGGTAGTGTTTATTCCCTTGAATTAGTTTTGTGTTTTAATTATAATTCTTGCTATTTGGTGAGAAGTGTTAGCAATTCCTGAACACCAAAAGTGGGAAATAAATTGTTGAAATTATGGAATTACAACTCTTGTTCAGTTATTGTTTTTCTTTTTAGTTAAAGCATTAAATAAACATATGACGGCTAAGAAGCGATTTTTTTAATAACTGAAAATTCTACCTTTATAAAATATTTCTTAACGTAGATTGAATTGTTGAAATTAATGGCGGATTTTTTTCTAGATATAAAGACAGAAATACCATCTATGTTTTCTGATTTCATAATTTCCGCTGCAGGTAGTTCTTACTCGAAATAAGTAGGTTAACCTAAAAAGAAGTTTCAGGAAAGGTTGGATTTTGATAATCACATGTGAATTAATTAAATAATACCAGATGTTGAACCTCAAATTCTATTTGCTATCTATCTATCTATCTATCTATCTCTCTCTCTCTCTATATTATATATATATATATATATACACACACACACACACACACACACACATATATATATATATATATATATATATACATTATGAGGAGGGTATGAGTGAAATATACAGGCAAACACATATGTACACACATATATATGTGTATATGTTTGTATGAATGCATATATATGTCTATATCTACAATAATATTATCATAGATGAGTACATCTACATACATGTGTGTGTGTGTGTGTGTGTGTGTGTGTGTGTGTGTGTGTGTGTGTGTGTGTGTGTGTGTGTGCGTTGGATAATCCTATTTACCAACCCCTCCGCTCGGGCAGGATATGACACAAGGTCAATTTTTAAGCGGAGTTTGACAGGTTTGAATTCAGAGTTTTCCTTCTCCTAGACTAGTTGCCTCACCAAGGCTGAAGAACCTAGTCTGTCCTTCTATTTACCCATAGCTGGAGGGAGAATAATTGGATTCATACCTTTCCCAAGGGTATTAGTGCTATGTGAAATGCAATCAGTCTCGTCCAGGATTTGAACTCGAGTCACCGTGTCCATTTCCTACGACGATAACAATTACACCACGTGTGTGTTGGATAATGCTTATTTTAGTAACATTTTCTCGTGAGCATACACCAACTAGCCATCAATGTGTGGAGAAATGTGAGTGTGTTCCGATATGTGCGGGCTTGTGTGCGCAAAGGCGTTCGAGTCGATATGAATGTATGCCAAGTTTAGGACTTTGCCCTCTCATCCCCGTTCTGTCTCAAACTCTTACCTTCTCTTAATTTCAAAATTACGCCCACGTACAACAGAACATCATTCTCTCTTCACTCGCCATATTGGCTGCATAACTAAAATAGCTATACATTTTGGCCCCCGGTATTTAAAAAGATTAGTCTTTTTTGTGGCCAGTCTTAAAAGCATGTATTTTTATTCTTTTCATTTCTCTATCACCTACACACAAACAAGCCTAACCATGCTGCTGCCCCCTTCGGCATATACACCACCAGACCGACCCACACACACACACACACACACACATATATATATAGATAGATAGATAGATAGAGAGATAGATAGATAGATAAAAATATTATTATAGAAATATAAATCTGAAAGTGTCTGTGTGTGTCTGTGTGTCTATGTTTGTATGTTATCGTAAAATGGGGTGGTGGGTTGAAGATTTTGTTCAACGATTGGGGTTGCATGCTTCTGAAAGATTTTTAGATGGATTCTGGTTGTAAATACGAATATTTTCATTGTCCTTACAGGGTTCAATTGATTATGATGATATAGGCTACCGTAAGATAAAAATGTGAACATTATCACGTGCATGCATGCAGTAAAATCGGACGAAACTTATGTCCGTTTCAGTTTGCATCATTAACTCTCTCTCTCTCTCTCTCTCTCTCTCTCTCTCTCTGTCTCTCTCCTCACTAATTTTAGGGTTTATTTTCTTAAGTAAAAAATATATAGTGTTGATATTTCTGTGTCGTTTGAGTTCGTAATCCTTTGATGTGTATGAAAACAAGACAGTGCGATTATCTGTCTAATTTTATTTACATCCGACGTTATCCTTGTCTTAAAATAACTCACTTACACCACAACACTATGTCATATTCATGAGTATTATTATCGCATTTATTAACATTGTTTATCATAGGTTTTCAATTTTAGGGTCACCACCATTATTGCCATATTAAGTAAAACTCTTAACAATTAATATATCCTTTGTCAATTGATACACCGATGGCAGCT
>CAUZXS010001771.1:105000-145000 GCA_963585895.1 Sepioteuthis lessoniana | reverse complement strand
AAACTCTGAATTCAAACTTTTTAAACTCTGCCAATTCAGGTTTTCTCGAAATGAGCATATATATATATATATATATATATATATATATATATATATATATATATATATATATATATGATTTAGATATATATAAATGTGCATATATGTGCATATATATATATATATATATATATATATATATATATATAACTTATAATTTAGATATATGTGTGAAGCAGTAGTCGGTAAACTTATCTCTCAAACAATTGCCATTATACCGAATAATATTTGATCTTCATTTGGTATTTTATACTTGTGGCTTTATGGCAAACTTAACTTAGTAAATGCCTGATAACAAACCCAATTCCATTATTTTGTGTTTGTAATTTCCTTTTGTAATTTAAAATCTTTAAAAATAAAAACGATTCATCAGTTTTTTTGCATTCATCTGAATTATTCTATTCATCAAATTTCTCGCCGATTTTGTTTCAATTTTGCCAAGTGTTTTTTTTTTTTTGTTTTGTTTTTAAAATCAAATTATATCTTAGTTTTTGAAATAGTATCAGTTTTAAAATTACATATCAGTTTGATATGAAATTCGAGGGTTTTTCAGTGAATTAAAGGAATCGTTTGAATAAACGCCAAATATTTTTTTTTTTAAATATTGTTTCCATAAGTGTAAATTCCGCTTTGTATGGTACATAGTAAAAACTTTTTTAATCTTGAAAAATAATTGTTTTGGGGCAATTAAAATGAGGAACAATTAAACTGAACACCCAAGGCTTAACTGAAAATGATCATTAGATATTTGCTGGCAAACTAATTGAAATCTACAGATCTACAGAAGGTTATTATAGTAAAAAAAAGAAGCTAGTTACAGATAGGCAACACATATCTTTGCCACTTCAAGCCTGAATCAAAGAAAAAGTCCTGGGAGAAAAGACGCTGACTGTCCTGTAAATAAAACCTTCTAGGCGCGGCAGTCCGTAAAAAAGATCATGCTTTTCTAAGACGTTAAAGGACTGATCGCAATTAGTTTCCTCGAGAAAGGCGCAATTAAGAACAGTTCATCCTATTATCAAATTGTTAAAAACAAAAATCACCTTACGTATTGAATGATCCTGGTGCAATGAAGTGCAAGTATGCTATTAAAAAAAACAATCTATACTACTTGATACATTTCTTTCTCTGTTAGTCATGCATTTCTAATTTGTATATTAAATTATTTGAAAGAAATGTAATTTATTATAATCCATATAACTATCTTCCTTGTAGAGTAATAGAACAACCCAAAAAAACACTTCAATGGAAATTTTGTTTGTATACATACATTTAATCATTTTATAATTAGTTGAATAAAAATTATAGAGAGAGTAGTTGACCTTACTAGATTTGAAACCATTACATTTATATTAAAACGAAGATATCTGCTCTCCTATGTTTTTGTTTTTCATTTTAACAAACTTGTTATTAAACTTGTCCTTCAGAATACACATGTGATGCATATGTTGAGGCGAAATTAATGACTTACGAACGTATGCTGCAAAGTGTCCTTAAATTCTTTTCTGGTATATATAGCATTATATCCTGCGTAAGTTTATCATTAAGAAAAAATGATAAAATATATACTATAAATGTTAACAAATCTAATGGCCAACATATAAGTTTGATTAGAAAGAAGGAGTAAACAGATGAATACATTTTATAGCAAAAAATGTAAAAGTCAAAACTCGTAGAAAATACTAGATTAAATATATGACTCATTTATTGATTAATTTTAACAGCAGATTAACCCATCTTGAGTTGTTTATGCCCAAAACTTAGGTAATTACGTTTATTTTATATCCATATTTATATTATCGGTACGTTTCTTACGATATTTTGAAACCAGTTTTATGATATATAGTATCTCTATCAAACACTAATGATTTGGACATATTTGCATGGTTTCAACTATTTCCATCAAATATTAAAAATTAGATAGTTTAAAGTAACTATTTTCAATACAAATAATTGTCCATTATATGATATTAAGCATTGCAATCGCATTCAAATAACTTGCACACATGTTTATCGTTTCAAGCAATACTATCAAATAGTAATATTATGTTGTTTCTAATTATTATTTCTATTTGATAATAGTCATTTGTTTGCTTGCCCAGTTGGCTGGGGCTGTAGAATACACCGACTGCACCTCTGCAGAGGGGTAAGACCACCCCAGTGAGTGTCCGGACACTAAACAATCTGATGGTGCGGTTCCAGCGATGCTAGGGCTTTTGGGCATGCCGAGCACCCATTCAGTTCCATTGCTCCCAGGTCCACTCTGGCCCGGAGTGGTAGCACCTGATAGGACCCTATCTATGGGTTAAATAGAACTGACTGCATACTTATGCTAAACTGAATTGTTTGAGGAAACTATATAGTTTGAAATAGATATGTTTTTGACAATTAAACCGTACCTAAATTTAAACTGCCTGCTTATGCTAAACTGAATTATTTGAAATGGAACTGTTTTTGACATTGAAATCATAATTACACTAAACTGATTTGTTTAATATAGAACTGTTTTGACATCTAACTCTGGGTAAGTAAAATCCGTACTCATACTAACCTGATTAGCTGAGTTAGAACTGCTTGACTAAATTGAATAGCTTAACATAGAAATGCTTTTCAGAATTAAACTGTACTTAGATTTAAACTACATACTTATCCATACAAAAATCCAACAACCAACCATTTGTTTGCACACTGATAAACGGTTTCAAGTAACTAACAATAATCCTTTGCAAAAGAATCATAACTTCAAATGACATTTTTTAGTATAAATAATTTACAGTTATTGGATATTATGCATTCCTATCAAATACGAATATTCTTTTAACCTATAACATGATTTAGGGGCACTCTTGGTCAGAGTGGACCTAGTTGTAATGGGGAAAAAAAGAGTACTCTAAAGTTACCAGAGTTGTACCACTGTAGCTTCACCGTTAGATGCAGTCTAGTGACAAGGCGGCGAATACAGAAAGGAAATACTGAAAGATGTTTTGAGAAGGGAAACAGTCCCGTGTAAATAAACGAATGGACAAGAATAATTAGAGAAATATACATAAAAGTAGCTGTGCTTTTGGCACGGACTTTGCTGACCAGTTGTGTTCACTTGTCATCATTTTATCGAGCTACGGGCAAAATAGTGATATAGAATGCGCATTTTGCGCAAAGAATTAAAAAAGACAACTGTAATTTAAAAACCATAAGCCAATGCAGGTCCCAATCCCTGGGAAGGTTTGGTAATGGGTTACGGGACTGTATAAATACAAGAAATAAGGTGATTGGAAGTGGATGCATCGTCACTTATATTCTTTGACTCGAGTTACCCGATCGAATATGGAATGGAATGACATTGAGATAAGATTGGCAGTTTATGAAAAATATTATAAGAGAAAATTAAGTAAGGATATAAATTCACCTTCTTAAACGGACATATTCGATATGAATTTAAAGATAATGCAGAAACCAATGGCATGGTCTTGTATAGAAGTAAAAAATCTAAATCCCTAAGATTTCCTGTTTGTCGGCATACATTGGCACGTCCGTGGGCAGGGGTTCATTGGGGAACGCCACTTTTGAGTTTATCATTGCTTCTTCAAAAGGGTCCGAGATATGTTGTCTGTTTTATTTGAATAGTTTTAGAGATAAGAGGAAGGTGGCCGTACAGCTGCTGTTTCATGGAATGTTGCAGTGGATATTAGGATATATCAATCACTATATGTGTATATATAAAGTAAAGTTGGCGACTGTATTCGAGGGTGACCAGAAAGCTCATAGGGGAGGACGCTACTCTTTTCCCTGGATTGCTCCACTTTACTCTTGATATGTAATTTATATTGCTGAGTGTTAAACAAGGAGGTATAAAGTACCATTTTAAAAGTCTTTGGTATGACGCAACCGGAGATTGGACCCAGGTCTCCGGGACCATTGGCGAACACTCTACCCACTAGGATAATGAGCTGATTAAACTTCTCGTATCCGAAGTATCTCGTAAAGCATTGAAGTTCGACGAACAAAACATGCGGGACACTGCTGATAAATTAAGAAACAACTCATAAACGATGCCCTCTTATGGGCACTAACATTTGGACACATGAGTGTCAGGTAATTAGCAAAAACTTAGATTCCTTACCTTTCAGTTAACATTAAGTATCATCGTCTAAAGGACTCAACAAGAATTATGATTGATAGTGACGGATTGCGAGAGTGAGTCAAGGGGATTTTTCTATGGGACTTAAAAATGATTATATATATATATATATAATCAGGTCGCATTGCCAGTATGGATTTCCCTGACTCTCTCTCTCTCTCTCTCTCTCTCTCTCTCTCTCTCTCTCTCTCTCTCTCTCTCTCTCGTCATTATTCCCTATTATTTGTCGATTTCGGCAGATCCTCTTTACTAGATCCTGTGTCCGTGAAGAGCAGTCATATGTAAGTTCCTGTTTGTCTGCCTACACTGGCACGTCCGTGGGCAGGGGTTCATTGGGGAACGTCACTTATGAGTTCATCACTGCTTCTTCAAATGGTCCGAGATATGTTGTCTGTTTTGTTTGAATAGTTTTAGAGATAGGAGGAAGGTGGCCGTACAGCTGCTGTTTCGTGGAATGTTGCTTCCAGGATTTGCTCAAAGTCGCTGATAGCATTCTTGCGCAGTTCCCGTTTATCTTTTTCTCTATACGCTCATTCAGCGTTCATATGTGGTGCATTCATTTAGTAGAATTAACACAACTCACCCTTGGAAGAAAAATTGTTTTATTTAATTGGATAGGTCAGACTTATGAAGATTAAAGTTCACTTACTAAAAGGTAAAGAAAATGAAGATAATATGTTTAAATTTTTAGAAATATGAAGTGTAACATCCATGAATTTTAAAAAACATGAAATAAAGCACTAATAAAATATTTTAAAGATGAAATGTCGTATTTATAAAATATTCGAAACATGAAAGAAAACATGCTTATGATATTTAAAGCATGAAATGTAAAATTGCTAGAATATTAGAAAGATGCAATATAAATGGCTGCACCCATAAGAAATATATCTTATGTCTGAATTTCAACTGAATTTATTAGCCTCAAACATGCACATTTATTCATAAACGAGCAAATATCTGGAGAATTTACAGGGAATGAGAAGAGGAGTGGCTATCAAAGAAAATAGTTTCTTTTGTCTTTATAACCCTAGTCAGGTTCAATCACTGACCGATCATACACCAACTGTGAAAACTTCTAGCTCTATAATTGCTCTAAGGATATTGTTTCTTAAAAATATGAAAACGATGAAATACAGTTTGACTATAATTTTAGACAAACGTTCCTAAAATATTATAAAGATGAAATATGACATTAGTAAAATATTACAAAATTGAAATTCAACTTTACTATGAGATAGAAAAATGATATGCAACGGGTCTATAATATGAGAAAGATGAAAAGCAATGTACATCAAAAATAAAAAAAAGAAAACAAATAACACTCATAAAAGAAAAGAAACATGAAAAGCAAACTTCATAAAAGACTTTAAAGATGAAATGCAACATTTATAAACGATTTTGAAAATGAAATGCAGCATTCTGAAAAGATTTAAAGTATAAAATGCAGCAATCATAAAAGACTGGAACGATAAAATGCAACATTGCCTTAAATGAGCACAATGAAAATGAAATGCGACATTCATAAAAGATTAGAAAGATGAAATGCAGCATTCATGAAAGACTTTGAAGAGGAAATGCAACGTTCAAAAAAAAAATTAATATAGGAAATGCAACATTCATAAAAGAATTGAAAGGTGAAATGCAACATTTATAGGATATTAGAAATAGAAAAAAATGCAACAAGTGTAAAATATGACAAATATATAAATGAATCATACTAAAACTTGAAAAATAGGAAATGTCAGAAAGTTTAGAAATGTGAAATTCCATATTCCTAAGATATTAGAAAAATTGAAGTGTTACGTATTTAAAAGTTTATGGAAATGACAAAGAAATATATCCACTATAACGATGATAAATATGTAACACACCTACAAAAACATTTTCAAAACTTGAAAGTAAAAAAAAAATGATAATTGTTACAAAGATTTATCACATCTCAAAGTTAATATGAGGATGTAAAATGTATGGGAAATAAAAGATATTTAATACAAACATTATGAAATAATGGAAAATGAAAGTGAAAATAACAAGAAACTTAACAAAATAGACTTGAAAAACATATACAACTGCTCATACAGAAAAATCATAAATAAATTACAGTTTCTGGAAAAATAATGAAAGGTTTACGAAGGATTCAGTATTGATTGTGTGAATAAAAATATAGATTTCTTTCTCCTATTTCTCTATTATTATATCTATGATTTGGCAGGTTATTTTGCTTGACATTAGTGGCAGGCTAGGATGAAGCGTTATTGGCGATCTGGCAAAAATCCTGATTTAATTTTTCTTTCTCAAATGTTTATTGGAAAATGCATTTACTGATATACAAACACTGACAAAAAATAGGCAATATACCATTTTAAGCTTTATGGATACACACACACACACACACACACACACAAACGTGTATGTAGATGTACTCGTCTATGTTTACATTATTGTTGATATAGACATAAGAACATATATGAAACGAGCGTGCGCGCACACACACACACACACACACACGCACACACACACGCACACACACACGCACACACAAGAAAACCTGCTCTCATAAACATATATAATCACAAATGAACTGATTTCTAATGATATTTTCACACACACACACACACACACACACGCACACACACACACCCATATATATATATATATATATATATATATATATATATATATATATATATATATATGCCCCCTGGACAAAAAATATATGACTACCCTCAAAATTAGAGAAAAATATATTGTTTACAGTTTATGAATTATAAAAATCAGGCCTATGAACGATAAGGCATAAAGACAATTAAATTTAAAATATGAATAAATTTCAATCAATTTTTATATGTATATTAGCATGAATGCTTCATTTAATTGTTTGGGTTTTTTTTTTACTTAAATATAAGACCAATGAGCAGAACTACAGAATATAAAGGCAACTGTTTTATTTAATATCTTGTTGATCCTCAGTTAGCTTTGATAACCCCAAATATTCGGCTAGGCATACTATCAAGTAGTTTCTGACGTTAAAACGGAGTCATTTTTCAATTGCGTTTTTGAGTTCAGAAATTGCTGAGTACTCTTGACCTCCTTCATAAACTTTGAAACAATCAATCAAATTTTCTATAGGATTGAGGTCTGGAGAGCACGCTGGTAGGTCAAGGTGTCTTCTTTTTGTTCAAGCCATTACTTCTTTGTTATTGATGCTCTGTGGATAGCAGCATTATCTTGTTGAAAAATCCATTCTTCTCCACATAGACGACGCACTTCTTGTGCGAAAAATAAATAATTTAGCATCTTCCGATATTCTGTTGCTTTTGGTCGACCACAGACAAATTGTAGTTCAAGTTTTTCTGCAGATGAGAAGCCTCCTCCGGAGTATAAGATAACCTCCTCCACTATGCCTTGTTGAGTAATTCTCTTTTGGAAAATCTTTGAGTGCCAGTACTTCTGAAAGCAATCTTGACCGTCTGAATAGAATTTCTTTTTGTCCGAGAAAACAACTTTTCGCCACTCTTAAGCAATCATGATTTAATATTGACGAGCATATTCCATTTATTTCTCTTTGTGTTTCATTGTAAACATTAGACAATGAGTTCTTTTCTCATGCCTAATTTTTTCGTTGTTTAAATGCCTTCTAATTGTTCTAGTACTGGTTATAACATCCGCAAGATATTTCAATATTTTTTATGTTGACTAAGTTGTTATTTTTACTTCGCGAGCACTTCTTTTCTTGGGCTGCCAATTGGTTTTCTTATTCCATACTTTTTGGATTTCAAGTATTTTCACGTAATGGTTTTACTTCATCTTAAGGCCTTCGAAATTTCTCTCCGAGATTTTCCCACTCTTCAGAGCTGTAATCACACCTTTCTCAAATTTAGATAATTTAGTCCCTTTAGCCATTTATGTTTTAGTCTTTTAAGTCTTACAGTTTAATAGCTTTTATCAAGTTAGACGAACCAGACACGCAGGACACTGCTGGAGAAGCAAGGACGAGCTCGTAAGTGATGTACTCCTATGGACCCTCACATATGGCCAAGCAAAAGCAGGACCACCAGCCCGAACTTACATACAGCAGCTATGTGAGGACACAGGATGTAACCCAGAAGACCTGCCGGAGGCGATGAATGATTGGGAGAAGTGGCGAGAGAGGTTCAGGGATATCCGTGCTGGCGGCACGACATGATGATGATGATGATGATGATATTACGTAGACTATATATAATACATTTTACAATTAAATTAAGTCCTTTTTCCTTTAGTTTTTAATGGTGGTCTTATATTCATGTCAAAAATAGATACTCAAAATATAGCATAAATGCTAATATACATATAAACAATTAATTGAAATGTCTTTTTATTTTCAAGTTAAATGTTGCTTGACCTTATATTTCATACATCTGATTTTCATTATTCAAAAATTGTAAAAATATTTTTTCTGTATTTTTCAGGGTGGTCTTATATTTTTTCCTGGGGTGTATATATATATGAAAACGTATGAGCATGAAAAGATGCAAGTTCTTCAGAGGATGCTAATTTTTAGACGTTTCAGTTTTCGACCTTCATCAGGGCGTGTAAGTTACTGTATGAAATAAGAAAAGATAAAATAGTTTTAAAACATTCAATTTTGGTTGGTAGCGTTCTGTTTCAAAATTGCGCAATGTAATCAATGTTCGAAAATTCATTTGTAAAAAATGTCGTACCACATCTCTGTCTCTTTCTCTCATTCTCTCTCTCTCTCTCTCTCTCTCTCTCTTTATATATATATATATATATATATATATTCGTTTGTGTGTGTGTGTGTGTGTGTGTGTGTGTGTGCTGATATTCATATTATTTAGTTCATATCAATTATAAACATTCCATAATATACCAATCCGTCTTTATCAATGTGAACGTTCTTTCCATTTAACTCTTTAATTCATCTCTCAGTTAATCTATTTATCTTTCTTGATATATGTAAATATTGAAGTGAAATTATTTCAAATGAAAGAATTTCTGCTTCTTCTGCGGCTATTCTGACCAAATATAAAGTTATATAGTTATGTAATTTTTAAAAAAATATTAGATTCAACAATTTCAGTGGGTTTTTTTAAGTAAGTAAATCAACAAATTGGAATCTTTAAAATTAACGCTGTGATTTTTGTGTAAATTATAATTGACTGCTAAGAACATCTATCGATAAAATCAAAGAACACGATTTCAAGCTAACAAAATAAAGAATCAGAAGGTACCGCGCAAAAATAATTACCGACGTCGACTACGCTGATGATATTGCACTTCAGGCAAATGAACCCGCCCAAACCGAAACCCTGCTACATAGTCTGGAACGAGACGCTGCAGAGATCGGCCTCCATGTCAATGCCAACAAGACGGACATCAACACGCGACTAGCAACCTCCCATCACAAAAATTATCAAACTTTGACAAACCAGGCATGCGGGACATTGCTGGAGAAGTAGGGACGAGTTCATAAATGATGTACTCCTGTGGACCCCTTCACATGGACGAGAAAAGGCAGGACGACCTACATACAACAGCTTTGTGCCGCTACAGGATGTAGTCCTGAAGACTCATTGGAAGAATTGGATGATTGGGAAGGGTGGCGATAGAGGGTCAGGGATATCTTTGCTGATAGCGTGATATGATGATGATGATGATGATGAAGCCATATTTTTTGTGTACTCTTTTTAAATCACTTATGTGCTTGAAAATTAGTCTATTAGGAATACAATAAGTTTCAACGACATATGTATTACAACCTACACATGGAATTCCACGCTTGCACCCATAGGAGAACATCACTTTTCAGCGTTTCCTAACGTCTCTAGGGGAGCCTGGCATATTTAATTCGTCTTACTTGGATTGGTAAATAAAATAGGAAGAAAGTAGTCACACAACTGATGTTTTGTAGAGTGCTGCTTCCAAGATTTGTTCAAAACTGCACGAAGCGCTCTTTTGTGGCACTAACTCAGCTTTTTCTCCAAGAGTTTGGTTAGAGTCCAGTTAGTGCATCCATTCAGTTGTACTGACACAAACACTTTTAGAAATAAATCACGTCTAATCTTATCAAAGAAATCAGGTTTACATATAATCAGCAAACAATCAATCGAAGTCCACATCTTCCCAATGCTGATGACAACGTTTCTGACAACAAGATATTAGGGTCTCATTATATCATTTGTTCAGCAACAAAATCTACGAAATAATGAATAATAATCAGGTTCCAACAGCCTTTTCCATAGGTATGTATTTTTGAATAAATTTATTTATGAAGAGGCGTTTTGCTAAGACTAAGAATTTGTTGTTCATTTTTAATTTAATCAAACCACAATTATTTAATTGTAAGAAATGTCAATAAAATATTCTTTAGGCAGTAAAAATATTTACATTTTTATAATTCCCCGGAGAAATTAATCGGTTTGATTTTTCTTTCATAAGTTTTATTCAAAAATATTAAGAAAATGCCCCGAATCGAAAAACAACTCCTCAATGAAAACAAAATATATTTTGGTTTGATAAACTTTTCTTGTTACGTTTACCTTTCCTCTTTAAATGTTTACATTGCTGTTATTGTTTTTGGATTTGAAATAATTTTGGTATTTTTTTTTTTTTGCTATATACGTACAAAAGATTAATTAATTTAATATTAAAAAACAAAGTATTTCAGTATTTTACTCCTGGCGAGTTTTTTGTATTAGATTAGCTTTATTTTTTTTTTTTTTTAAGAGACTATGTGTCAGCTAATCGCCATTGGTCTCCAGGGTTCTTCTCAGGATTACGGCCGATTTCAACAATACAGTAGTTTGAATGATCTCTGTTTCTTCCTCTGATTTCAAATTTCTTGAGTATTTCCTCTAAGCCTCAGTAGTGATTTAGGATTTACATGGAAACACATTCAACTTAAAACAAAAAAAAACAAAAACAAAAAAAAACAACATTGAATTACTCATAGGTATCTTTATCGTTAATTACATATCCTTACCTTGAAATTAAAACAAGGTTAATATACAAAGTACATATTTGCCCAATCATTTGGGTCTGTAGATTACACCGACTGCGCCTCTGCAGAGGAGTAAGCTCCCTCCAACGTGTGTCCTAGATATGACACTAAACAATTTGATGGTGAGGTTCCAGTAATGCTGGAGCTTTGGGGAATGCGGAGTACCCCTTCAGTTCCATTGTTCCCAGGTCCACTCTGGCCCGGAGTGGTAGCACTTGATAAGGGCCCTATCTATGGGTTAAATAGAACTAATGGCATACTTATGCTAAACTGAATTGTTTGACTTAACTGAATAGCTTTAAATAGAAATATTTTTGACAATTAAACCGTACTTACATTTAAACCGCGTGCTTATGGTAAACTGAAACTGTACTTACATTTTAGCTGCGAGCTTTTGATAAACTCGATTATTTAAAATAGAACTGTTGTTTGACATTGGAACTGAATTTACACTAAACTGAATTGCTTAACATAGAACTGTTTTGACATTTAACTGTGGGTAACCAAAATCTGTACTCATACTTAACTGAATTAGAACTGCTTGACTAAACGGAATTGTTTGAAATAGAACTAATTATTCGCATAAACATGAATTTGGCGTTAAATAACCTGCAAACGTTGATATGCCAAAAAAAACTCAACCAGCCAACCAACCAAAGCACATATAACTTATTGAATTACGTTTTAGAATCTGTGTCTAAATTTGTATACAATAGATATGGTTGATTATATATTCATAAAGATAGTTTTTGTAGAGGTCAAGCTTATTCAATTAACAGGATTACTATTACATATAGTTTGAATATTTTCCTAAGACGAATCGGACATTATTGTCAGTAATTTTCGCAAGATACTGGAAACTTGTCACTTTCTGTATTTACAGGTTTTCATAGCATTCTTTCAATGTTTGAATTATTCCTTTCAACGACAGCTGTTCATCTCACCTGTAGCTATTTATAGAACAAATAATAATGTTGTATAATATAATCGTGAGAAGACATAGGTAATAATCTACAATCTGGAGTATTTAATCATATCTGACAATTGATATTAATTTTGGAATGGTACGAGAAAGATTTTGCAAAGATTTTAGTAACTTTAGGCAAAATTTGGTGGTTCCAGATCCTTTGTTGAGGTTTCGAAGAAGACGAACCACACTTTAGCCTTAATCTTTACCTTATAATGTTGAGTGTAAAGAAAGATGGAATCAAGTATCGTTTTTTGTGTCTTTGGTATAACTCGACTTGAGATTGAATCCTGGTCACCTGGGCCATTGGTAAACAATCTATCCTCTTAGAAAATTTCATGCAAAATCATGATAAAGAATTTCATTTCGTCGATCATCTGACTAGCTAGTATTCAATTCAAGCTCTTTATATGTGGGGTTCGTACATTTTCCAAAGGTATTTGTTGAAAAGTGAACGTAATAGCGAGAATGGAGATCGAACTCGCTTATTTCGAAGCCGCAGTTCAGCTATTACGCCACCAGAACTCACCCAATCATGGCTGATTTCTTTGAAAATGTTTCAACTGCAAACAATGCTTTCTACAACCACCTTGTTTGCAAAATTAACTTTATTTATTGAATGAGCTTCATATATATATATAGGACAGACTTATTTAAACAATTTTTACAAAAACGTGATTTTTTCCAATATAGCTATATTTAAACATTGAACACATAATCATTTTCAAAGATACACCTGTGTGTTACAAATTAAACAAAAATATTCTTTACAGGGTTCAGAGATCAGTGGAAAAGTTATTTTTGTATTCCCTCGCTACATGTCCCGAAATATCCTACAGTCATCTAAGATCAAACATTCAGTGGGGTAGGTCGGAACCCACCGGTAATTGATGCAAAAAATATCATTTTCAAGAATTATATTAAGCTAATAATTTTTTTAATTAAAATCACTAAAAAAATTGAAAATCATTTACTAACAATTTTTAAAACAAAAAAATGTCATAAAAACAGGCAACATATAGTAAGAAGAATAAGAATAACAATGTAATGTAATACTGAACATATATTACCCTGAATATAGGTCTAACATTAGAAATGTTTATTTTCTGCGAAAAGATTCTCTTCTTTTTTTTAAGTAAGTGAGAAGATAAAAAAAGAGAGATGCTTAAGGGGGCATAAGAAACAAATAGTAATAATGCATTAATCTTATTGTGACATAGCTTTAACGCGGCTGATTTTCTAATGTAATAAATCCCATATAAATATATTATATCCCTTATTTTTCTTTTATTCTAGCTTATAAACCGAAATATCCATAGGTAACACTAATTTCTACTGAAAACGTTTCAACTGGCAATCTTTCTATAGTTCAGAAAAATGCAGATAATATCCTATATCCACATATCTATACTTCAGTATTATCTGCCATCGTAAGTGTGGGACAAGCAAAAGTGTGATAACGAGCTCTGATTAACTCCAACAATCAAAGTACGTTTATACTAGACAAATGTCCTTGTAAACTTTACACTGTTATAGTCATCTACAACTACGCCACATTTCCTATTGTTTGGGGTTTGATCACTACATGACGGATTCTTGTTCTTAAGATATTATACTCGGGGAAATAAGTTAATTATTACAAATGTCAACCATAATATTTTGATGTGGAGTCTTTACAGTTCAAGGTGTTTTTTTTTTTATTTCACAGATAGGTTTTTCTTTCTCTAAGCAGTCTTCTGAGCAATTTCAAATCTTTCAGGAATATTTGTAAGGGTATTAGTTATTCCAGGTTTTCTCCTACATTTTCTTTGCTTTAAGCTGTCCTTATGAAATTGCCAGATATCCTCATGTGTTAAGATAGATCAATCATATGGAACTGGTTGATTTACAGATTCCAGGAGTCAGTGAAGTAATACATGTGGAACTAGTGGAACTTTCTGTTGCAACAGTATCTGTAATGCTAACATGACGATCTGTCACATCAGTAAGAAGACTTAGTTTGTAATAGTAAAGATATTAATGTCAAAAGGATGAATGTCATTTACTCTAGAACAAGACTGAATGTTTGTTGTAGATATGGCTCAAAGAAAAGTATCACCAATTAATCGAGGAATATCATAAATTGTCACAATTTTTTTAAAACTACGCATTAACAGCGATGTTATAATAACCTTTGAATTGACCAAAAACAGACCTATCAAGAGGCTGAACTTATGTGTGTAATGTGGTGGCATAGTCACCTTTATGATACCATTTTTTGGGCTTAGTCAATGGTTTTTACGCCTGATTTAGTTTAGTGAGAGTCAGGAATTAAGTGCACATTTTCCATGGAATGCAATTAACATGTACCAGAAAAGCTTCAAAAATATGTTAAATTGCTTGCGGTCATTTATTTTGCTGGGTTTCATAAATTAAATCAATAATGATTCCAAGTCATAAGTTGGAGTAAATGTTTTGATTTGCAAGTAGAAGAAAATCATGTTAGCTAAGAAATTTTGAGATAACTCATTTGAAACGTTCCATCTATACTCTATTAAAAGGATCAAACTAATTTCAGTTACGGGGATGTCCTCTGGGTGTAATGGTTAACGCGATGGACTGTGGAATCGTAGTTAGCGAGTTCGAACTGCATTCGCGCTATTACGTTCACTTTTGGACAGATACTCTTGGGAAAGGTATAAACTCCCCTTATCCTCCCAGTTATGGGTAAAATAGTACCGCTACTATCCCTCTAAAAGGGTGGCTTGTTGACTATGTTTCCGCTTATATTTATATATGTATATGTATACGGCTATACAACATTTATACGAAGATATGCGAAGGATAATAATACTCTTAATAGATTTACTTTGACTTGATAATGACATATGTGCATGAATAAAATACTATCATTCCTTTTTCTTTAACATGATACTAATATATGTGAAAAGTTATAATAACATCATTACTTCTGCATTAGCTTGATACCGATACACGTGGAAGGTTATAATTCTATCATTAACTTTGCTATGATTTGATACTAACATTTATGAAGGATTACAATAACATCATTACATTTGCTATGACGTGATACAATCAAATATGAAGGATTATATAAGAATCTTTAATTCTGATTTGACTTGATCACTATATGTGAAGGATTATAATGACATGATTCTTTTTCCATTGATTTGATACTTACGTATGTGAAAGATTATAATCATTAAACACATAGCAGGTAAATTCTAATCAGATATTCTTTTATAGAAAAACTCCAATGTTTGAACGATCAACATTGCAAGTAACTTTCCTTTCCTTTCCTATATATGTGTGTGTGTGTGTGTGTGTGTGTGTGTGTGTGTGAGAGAGAGAGAGAGAGAGAGAGAGAGAGAGAGAGAGAGAGAGAGAGAGAGGTGGGGCTGAGTAAAACTAGATTGTTGAAGTTTATGCTTAAAAAAATCAGATTATCTTAGTAAAGGAACAATTCGCCCTCATAGAACTGTTAAAAAGTGACCGTAATAAGGCATATTTAAATACACTCAGGTCCCGCCGAATGCAACTTTATTGTGGATTTGTCAGTGTTTATGGCAAAAGAAACGTTAAGGGTTATTTAATGCCAACGATGTGGACGATGGATGCTGTATAAGACACTTGTCAAGACTGATGATTGATAGGAACAGAGAGTAGGATAGACTAGAGGAAACCTCTGCTTTCTGTATGCCTGGATTGTATATATATATATATATATATATATATATATATATAAATTTGATTTGTGAGTTTTGGGCTGTACAGACATGGCATATCGATATATATATATATATATATATATATATATATATATATATATATATATATATATATATATATATATATATATCTCGTTGGTAACAAAATCATCACAACCCTACCTTTAGATTTGCAAACTGTTTACGTATATCGTTCAGCATTGTTGAGGCGACACCTGCATCTGCTTTTAAGATACCACTTTCTTTACTTGGTTTGTGTTCATGGATGTCTAATTCTGAATGAAATTGGCCATATATTAAGGACAAGGAATTGATGTGATGACCGAATAATTTAGTTAATGTGATGAATCAGGACCTTTTATAAACCGATGCTAGTGTGCTTATGATTAAGAGAATTTCGATGTCGTATGTTTTAACATAATGGAAGACTGATTCGTCAGTTCGTTTCGGAGCAATATGGATACGGTAACTGAAAATCTTGACAGGTGATCAGAGAGATCAGTCCCGAGAATTAGTCAAATAGTCGGAGAAGCACGACAACAGTTAAAGATAACAACTTTGAAGCAGAAAACATCAAAATGAATGAGGAATAGTTTACTTCTTTCCCTAAACTAAACAAAAAAGAAATTATAACTCTTTATATCTGAGCAATAACTGAATAAGAACGTAAAGTTTCCATATTTTTTTCACGATATTAACAGAAAAATATGTAACAAAATCAGTTGATCACATGATAAATGAGGATCATGTCAATTTTTAGATCAGGGGCGAAAACGTGGACTCAGTCAAACGAAATCTAATTTTGATTGGTGAGTCTTGTGCAGTGCTGAAAACAAAATCTTGCCAAACCTACATAAATACAACTCTACCGTTTTCCCCAAGTATTCAAACTTCAGAAAGTCGTGGCATATCGCTAATCTTTGAACAAGCTCATAGTTCCCAACGTAGAGGCACATTGACCACTGCCTTCACCTGCAAGTCTCTTTTTGAGTGAGAGCGCGGCATATAAAGATGATTAAGTGAAAGTCTTTCACTCAACAGATATTTTCATGACTATTTTCGCCCATTCCATTTTATTCTCTATTTAGCAACAGGCGATCATGTAGAAAGCTGCAACTGCGAACCAACCCCTCATTGCATTAAGTTACATCGCTAGAAATGCATGGAATATAAACAATAAAAGAGCCCTGTGTCTAACAAGGTAGCAATTCTGTTAAATATCTCTATTTGACCACACGGAATAATCGTTTCCTATCTTCAGTTTCTCACGATAATCATCGTATTTTTCTAGGATAGTATCGTTTGCTTAAAATAAAGAAGGTATCGATTCTAAGATATAAGACATTTCAAGTTTGAAGTCATAAGCGTTTGCCTATGTGTTGTAAGACTGAAACTTACCTGCATTATGGACTCTTCCAGCACTATATTACTAGCGTAGTAATATCCTAATACGAGTAGCAGTAGGAGAAGTAGTACTGCAGTACCACTACCAATATTGGACACTATCCTTTGTAACTTTTGTTAATATATCTTTCTTACCTCTAAACCATGTTCCGTGTTTTCCTTCTCTGTAACGACTTTGGGTCCAAATCAGTGTCGACGCCCGGATCCGAGAAACGCACTCACACCGAAAGTCTTACCATCCCATATTCAATAGCGACAGAAAGATTCGAGAATTTCGTCCTCACCACATCAGAGGACCCGCTCAATCACACAGCAGTGTCGAACGAGAAAAAGTAAGCTGGCATCACTACACCAGCGACTACATACAAAAATATTCCGCTCATCAACATCAGTGACGAACTAGCGATTCGACACCGACGTAATATTTAAGATTATTAAAAAGTTTCTCCAAATAAAATAACGGACAACCAAGTATCGAGAACGATTACTTACACGAGAAAAAAAAAGCCAGTTTATTCACAAAACAAATTGAAAAACCCAAGGTTTTGGAAAAAAAAACTATTCACCAAATTCAGCGAGGCGAGTTCATTTTTAAAAAAAGAAACCAAGTTCTCATAGAACAAAAGTAAAAAAAAATCTTTTTACTTTGGTCTGAAGGATAATTTTTTCTTCTCCCTTCCCCACACTTCTAAAAAGAAATGTTTGTCCACAATTACAAAAATCACCCAGCGAAGAACAGAAAAAAACCTGCTTACTTGCAAACACGTAAGCGAATAAACCTGTTGAGCGCCCAACAAGAAATAATTTTTCTTTATTTTATTTCTTGCAAAAACTTATTTTGAGGCTAACAAAAAAATATTAAAACGAGTGGAGAAATTTTAAATGACCAAATTTAAAGGAACAAGGGTATTTAGACAGAAGCTAAACCAGTAAGTAGTTCAATTCTTTTTTCTGCAAACAAAAAAAAAAGACTGTCCAGATTCTTGTGTACCCCCCCCACTTCGGTTCACGGATTTTATACCAACTGCATTTTTTTTGCTTTGTTCATCCCCTTTAGTCGACATATTATAAATCTTATTAAAATATGGAAGAATTAAAAAAAAACTATCATTCAATTGCTAATGGCTAACTTGTATTAGAAACAAAAATTCGAAGAAAGGAAAAAAATGGTTATGGAATTACATAAAGAACAATTAGAATTCCAACAATTTACACTGCAGAAAACTGAACTATAGCAAAAACACTTTGAAGAATTACTCGTAAATTCATTAAAGGGCTCAAAAAACACAGAAAAAGACACGATATTTTCCCAGAGTACTATCTATAAATCGATTGATACATTCAAATACGTACCAGAGAACGACAAAACGTTCGAGGCTTTTTACCGGCACTATGAAAATATTTTCAACGTAGACTGTGAACAATGGCCGAGTAAAAAAGAGACGTCTATTATTAAGAAAACTTGGAACAATCGAACATAATTGGTTCGTAGACTTCATATTAACCAAGAAACCCTCGGACTTGGATTTTTCAGAGACTATTAAGAGAACTATTAGCGGAACTATTCGGGCTTAACACAACCTTGTTCCACATACGTTGGAAATACCTACACAGAGTCAAGAACACCCAGCAAGATTTCCTAACGTTTTCAGCATCGGTGAACAAGCTCTGTAATGATGTCAAACTAGCCGAGCTGACTGCCGAGGATTTAAAGAGCTTAATATTTTCATAGGTTCTAGTATCAGCAGAAGACACCGAAGTCCGATGACGGGTACGAACAAGCATTGACTCTCCAAAAATTGGCCGAGGACTGTCAAAGAGTAATTTCTGTCAAGTGTGACTCAAAAATAATTGAGTTGTCAGGCGCGGCTCAGATTAGAAAAATTAGAAGCAAGTCAACCGCCTATTCCCCTCAAAAAGACAAAAGGCTAATCTCATGTTCTAAATCCTGCAATAAACAAAACACCAATAGGTTAAAGAAACCACCTGGACCATATTACCATTGTGGTAAATGGCATCGGATGAAATTCTGTCCAGAAAAGAAGAAAAAATATAGCAAGAATTGCTATAAAAATGGTCATAACTTAACTCAGTGCAGGTACGACAATATAACGAGAAAACCCAAGAGTACTATTAGACAAGCTCAATTAGAGGACACAGTCAATAAGGATTTAAGGAAATATGTGACTGTTGATATTTTCAATAACTCCATTAAATTACAGCTTGACTCGGGTTCTGATATCTCAATCATCAATTGGTGTACTTGGCGAAAATTAAACGAGCCGACCCTACTAAAGACGGAAAAAACAGCGACTACGGAAGTCTTTGAAGACTCCATTATTGCTACTCTAAAGACGAATTTGCGAAATCAGAAACAATGTTCGCAAGAAAAATCAAGTCCGTCTTCGATAAACACATTCCACGGCAAGTAAAGTTCAAGAAAACCATCTCGTCCCATAAGAAACATTTCTATCCTAGCAATAAAGTTAATTTCATGGCCTACAAGAATAACATGACATTCTGAGAGGCACCATTAAACAAAGGATTGGCGAACTCGTCTATATTGTCCAGGAACCAAAAAAAAAAACCCACAAACGCCAAATGAACAAGTTCAGGAAATGCCGTTTGAATTAATCTGAGGAATCACCACAAAATATCTGCGAAGAGCCGATCGATGTAATGTTCGATCATTCCGATCTCAACATGCCTCAAGTCCCTCCGACAGTACGACGTTCGGGAAGAAAAAGGACACTTACGCAACCACTCGACGTAAATCCCAAGAGGAGGAAATATTAACAGTTTTTTTTTTCCCAAGAAAAAAAAAGAACACTCTTGGAAGGGGCATTTTGAGACCGAAACTTACCTTCATCATGGACTCTTCCAGCACTATATTACTAGCGTAGTAATATCCTAATACGAGTAGCAGTAGGAGAAGTAGTACCGCAGTACCATTACCAATATTGGACACTATCCTCTGTAACTTTTGTTAATATATCTTTCTTACTTCTATACCATGTTCTGTGTTTTCCTTCTCTGAACAGACTTTTGGTCCACATCATTATGATGCACTATTATAAAAAATCAACATTGATTAATATTCGTAAATCAATGATTTATATACGGAGAAGCTTGTGTTATCCATGAACTTGCTTAGTATTAATCTTTATTCAGCGGTTATCCACTCCGAGTAAAAGAAAAAATGTTTTGACATTATGTCACCGAGTAAAAAGGAATGTAGGGTAAATTAAGTTAAAGTTTCTGTCCATCTGCGGTCATGCATATATTTCCTCAACTTGTCCGCCATAAGCAAGATGCTACAAAGGGTCAAGTTTTTTTTAGGGGAGTGGAGTTTGTTTGAATTCAGAGTTTCTTTTACGTAGACTGGTTGCCACACCAAGTCTTAAGAATTCAATATGGCTGACAATTTACACGAATTTATTATTCAAGGGCATTATCTTGAAGTAAAACTAGAAGAAAAAACCTCATACTGGATTTGAGCTTGTGTTGCCGGTTCCATTTACGAAAACAACAACCGGTAAAAAAAATCTGTATAGCTGACTTTAGAGAAATGAAATCATGTTAACACTCATTTGTTATGGAGTGGGTTCTCTACACCAGCAAAAGATTACAGTACTCTTTATTTCTCCTGAAAAGACGCCTCCTAAATGTCAAAAGATAAAAATAATCCCCGAGGCAAGAAGATCGTTTGAAGCCATACACCCTAGGAAAATGACATATAATTGCAACAATTAAAGAATAACGGTAGATGAAGAAGACAAACTTGACGGATACTGCAAGAAACAACTGAGAAGTGATATATATATTATAAATTGAATATATTCAATAAATATCTTGTACAACCCATTAAAAGACGAATAAAAAACCGATACTTGACATCTCCAAGATAATCAAAATAAG
Organism: Sepioteuthis lessoniana; assembly: GCA_963585895.1. Lineage (NCBI taxonomy): Eukaryota > Metazoa > Mollusca > Cephalopoda > Myopsida > Loliginidae > Sepioteuthis > Sepioteuthis lessoniana. The sequence continues at coordinate 123,800 of CAUZXS010001771.1, read as the reverse complement.
CGAGTCCCGGTGGCGTAATAGTTAAAGTTCTGGACTGTATCATTGAAGTAAGTGAGTTCACAATCTAATAACACTGTAATATTCACTTTCCTAGCCCCGGGATATGTTTGAAGCCTCCCATAACGGGAAGTATAAAAGGGCTTCATACCTTTTTTAAGTGATAATATTTATTATCAACGTTTTTTTACAAAGATTTGCATTAAATAAGCCACAAAGGTTGATATGTATTAAAGAAACCAAACCAAACCAAACCAATATGGTTATTAGTCAATATGACAATGAGGTTTTAATGAATACGAGTAATTAAGTGAGAAGCCAAGGTCAACGCTTCCAGTAATCTTAAATTAGTTCCGAAACATATACTATAGTAACATCAATATTTTCCCTTAAGACAAAAAATCATCATAGACAGAAAATAACTCAAATGATGTAGAAATACTTTGATATCAAGTAGGAAAAAACAATGACGCTTTTAGAGTCTTGTAGTAATCTACGAAGTTCTTTGCTTCGTTGTGGCATAAGGCTGAATGAATGGGACACCTAATGAGACTCTTAGAGTCTTGCAGTTGATAACAAATGAACTTGAACGGCGTCGTCTTCTGCAGATGCAAAATCCAAATTCTCTTTACTCCAACTAAAACACATAGGGATCACCGAGTGAATATAACAGATTTCACAAGCTGAAAATTAGAATCTAAGATTATGGCTGACATCTAATCAAAAATATTAGATGCTATCAACAAGCAAGCTCAAGTCCAATGAAATTTAATTCGCATTTCATTAATTTTTCTTGTTTGTTTCTCTGTCTCTGTCTCTCTCTGTCTCTGTCTCTGTCTGTCTGTCATTCTGTCTCTTCTACCACTCTCTATCTATGCATTTTATTCTCTCTCATTTTATCTCCGATTTCAGAAAATAAAGCCCTTCTCAGACAATTTAAGTTATGCTAATCACTTGAATGCACCTCATTATTTTTCGTTATTTAAATAGCATTCAATAAATTCAGCACATTGCTAAAGAACGATATAAGGGACCTCCACAACCTGAATAGTTGATTTACTTTTCATTTCTTTATTTAGGACTGTTCTGAAATAACAAGATTTATAACAAACACTTTAGACCTAGAATAATTCTAACATAGAAAGATAATGCTTAAAATAACGTAGAAAAGAAAATATTAAACAATTGCCTTCGTCTTGGCATAGATTTACGCCATAAAACCCTCACTGAATCTTCGTCGTCCTTATCATCAACATTACCATGCACAATTAAATTCCTGTCATCAATTTCAAGCCTCATAAGATGGCGAGGAGTAGACATTGACAGTTGACTAAGAGACACAATGATAAATATTTGCGGGAGCGAAATAGTAATTAGATTAATTTACCGTCGAGACTTATGTACTTTCCCAAATACAAGGATAATTATCATTCGTCTGTGCTCTCACTACTCAAGCGAAAAACATCTCATCTTCTCTTCGGAGTTGTTACACATCGTAATCGCAGAACGCATTATCAGTGTAATAAAAGTAACGTATTTAACCGTTCCACAAAACGTTTCCCTAATCATAGAAGACATATAAATTATACAAGACGTGTGACTATATCATTTGTGAAACAGACAAAATAATTAACGATCCGCGTTGACGATAATAAGCACAACCTTAAGGCAACTATTAATAACATTGAAAGCGATACTTGTATTCCACAATTCATATTCATGTAAAATCATAGAATACTTTTATTTTTTTCCAGTTTCTTTGGGGTTTTTTTTTTCTATTTTTTATCTTATTTTTTTCTTTCCTGACCATAACTCAGTTACTTTAATGCAAGTAGACGTACGTTGAGTTTCAGAAGAAGCGTTACCCTTTCCTAATCTAATATCTTGACCAATTCTCTTTCGAATAATCTCAATATTTAACAGTATCTTACAAACAACTCTCAATTCCATGTTTAATGTTCTATTATATATATATATATATATATATATATATATATATATATATATATATATATATATATATAATTAACAGAAGGGAACAATAAAAGCGTTTAGATTTTGAATATGGAAAGAACTCCCCATGATGTAGAGGCTAGCATGGTGGACAGTAAACTTCTTGTAAGAAGTCTCACTGTTACATTCATTATTGGTCCCGTACACTTGAAAAAGGTATGAAGTCTCTAACCACACCACCTATGCGTTAAACTGTATTGTCCTTCTACAAAACTAGATTTGGTATTATATAACCCTCGATTGTTCACGTGCCATTCAACATAGAACCCAAACCAAACCAATTAAACATGAAAATCTGAGTTGCTCAAATGATGATAAAATCTGAGATCATTTGAACGACAAAGGACCAAGCCCTATTGTTTATATTTTTCTTTTTTAATGCCACATCAATCTTCGTGGGTTATTTAATGTCAACATCATTCTCGTAGAAGAACAGCAATATCTTAACACATAACTTGGATAAAGGTGGTTCACACCTTTCCCAAGCATATTAGTTCAAAGGTGAACGTTATACCTCGACTGGATTTCGAAATCGCTGGTAATATCTCGAAATCACTCCATTTTTTAAAAAAACTGCCAATATATCTCAAATGATATCCTGCCTAATGCAAACTTTGAATATGCTGACAAGTGGCTAAGCCATACCAATTATGAATAGACTCATCTGCCGAGCTAGTTACCCATAGTAGGGGGAAGAAAAGATGTATTTATGCTTTATCTAGAGGCATTATTAAAAATCAAAATGCAAAAATCCTCATTCAGAATATAATCGTAACACGCCAAGTCCATTTCTATCCCATTATATCACATGCTAAAGCAATCTTTTCATATTTATATAATCTTCACAAGAGAAGCATTCTGAGTGACTCAGATGCTCTACAAAAATAATGATTGTTACCGTAAAGCCTTGACATTTAACATTTTGAAAATAGGTAAACAATATTCTCTTTCTTTCATATTAGCTCAGTCACATGCCCTGACCAACAGAAACACACACACACACACACACACACACACACATATATATATATATATATATATATGTGTGTGTGTGTGTGTGTGCGTGTGTGTGTGTGTTGCGTTCTGGTTAGTTTAACGCTTGTAATATTAAATAAAGGACAAACCACAATATGTGAGGAAATAGAGTTATATTCTCAGGAAAAAAGTATATACAATAGAGAGACTGTTAGTAGACAAGAACATAGGATTAGTGAATACAGAATAAGGATATAGTCCAACGATAGTATTGGCTTGCATTATGAGCAGCGGCTCTTCACCTTCTAGTCTGCCCTGTATTAGTAGCTACTGCTATATATGGCAGATGGACTAGCTCATTTTGTGGAAAAGGTGGGGGATACCCAACAATATATATATATATATATATATATATATATATGTGTGTGTGTGTGTGTGTGTGTGTGTGTGTGTTTCATCCTGCATCTTTTTACCTTCATGTCTCCTGTTGAAGTGCTCTTCGAATGACCATGACTCTCCGTCCCATTCATCATTCCTTCAATCAAAGGATGTGCCGTTGTGACAGTATAAGAAAAACACTGCCACTTCATTTTGCTTTCAGTTGATTTAAGGTTGATTTATTGATCATTGGATGAAGTAAATGATTACACCTAACAATGATCTTCAAGAAATGCCACTTTTTTAGCACTATTTTGTCGGAATTCTCATCTACTCTCTATAAGGTTTAAGTGTTAAACCATCAGGTGATAAATATCAAAATTTTTGATAGATCCTGACGCATCATTTTAATTTGTTTTTCATTTGTTTTTATTTATTTGATTTTATGATTATAATTCATCCAAAAAGAAAACGTTAGTTTAAAATACTCAAACTAGTAGACTAACAATGGAACTTCTATTAATTTGCCAGCAGTTGGGAAATACAACCTGCGAATAAATGTAGTTTTAAATTCGATGATAATTGTCTAGGCATGGTGCCAGGAATTTGATTCTAGTTAAACACGATTTTAAGCAAATACAAATGAATATTCAACTGTTTTATATATTTTGAAATAATCCAGTAAAATTAATATTTGTTTACTCAAAACCATGATTTTATTCTTCTTCAATCTTTCCGTGCTCCGTTCCAATGAGAGTTGTATTTTGTGTTAGATTTCTCTGTATATTTTCGGCAAATTTCCCCACAATAGTGCTCAACTCACGTGAAGTAGCATATATATTGTTATCCATATCACGCACACACACACACACACACACACACACACACACACACACACACACACACACACACACACACACACACACACACACACACACACACACACATATATATATATATATATGTACACACACAAAAAAAATATATATATATATGTGTGTGTGTGTGTGTGTGTATTTATTTGTCTCAGTGTGGGTGATAGATTGGAGCATGCAATTACGATTACTAGTCTTCTTGCCTCAGCAAATTATTCAACTATACATCTTGACTTTTTTGAATTGAAATCCTACAAATTGTTATATGAGTAAAATCATTTAACATGAGAAACCTTATTTGAAAATGACTTTTGTCTACTTTACTTTGTTACGGAAAGGACTTAATGCTGTGGACGAACAAATTTACGAACAATAAAAAAATAGTAAATAGTAATTTTATCATTGTAAATAAAATATTACATTGCATATATGTTTTTTTTTTCTTTTTAGATCCCAAACATGAAAGAACCTTAAGCCGAGTCCTTTTCAAGGAACACATAGAGGCACGAGTTGTCCAAATAAAGGAATCAAAGTATATAAAATTATAGTAATTTGCAGCACTAACCTTTTCGTCATAAAGGCTTTACACAAAAGTCATTGATGTTCATAAAGTACTTAGTAATAGTTATTTTATTTACTCATATAAAGCATGAATGCCACTTTCAAAATATATCAGAAATATTCTCATCGTGAAACAACCTCCAGATGCACAACATTTCCAATGAAGTATGCATCCTCTTTCTTGTTTGTCGTTATGATGAACTGGAGTCCCTAGTAGCCTAATGACACACGTGTTTTACTGAGACATCAATAGTAAGTGAATCTGAACTCAAATAGCGCTATAGAGTTTTTTGTCCGAGCTAATACCCTTTGGAAATATATGAAGAACTTTATACACCTTAGCTATTTGTTATAAAGTATACCACAACAGTCTTTCTACAAGGTTAACGTTGGTATTAGATAATTAATGATGGTTGATATGTCATTAAACAAAGAAACCAAAACAAATATTTTGAGGAATATTCTCAGTCTCTCAGGTTTTCCACCTTTCTCCTTAACTATACTGCACTGGCTACGTGGGAGATCACTTTTTAGTTAAATCCCAATTTAGGATAGCCTTTTTCTCAATTTATTTATTTGTAGCCATTTGTTATATACTCACATAATAAATATGCTTATATACAGATGTGCATGTTCATGCAGCATCATAACGACACAATAAATAATCAAACAGACGCACAATGATTAAGTCGCAAGAATAAACGATGCATGCAAGGAAGACGAAGGAAGACTTCTTTATAAAATGTTTTACCTCTCATCTTTATTTGTAAGTTTCGAAAGGGTTGTTCCAAGTTTGCGTGTGATAGAGAGCTGGAGACCGAACATTACTGAAATATTTTGACCCCAAAGTTATGGCCGTCAGCGTTGTGTCTTTGTCGTTCTCCATGGTTGCTCAACCGGAGCACTGGCTTTCCTTACTACATCTCGTCTACCACCTCAACTCTACTCGCCTGTCTCCACTGTCTCGTTGAACTCAACTGACCGGAACTCAACTCGTCGGCCTTATATTACCTTCAAACTCCCACGCGCTGATATGGACACGCCTCCACGACTACTTCCGATATCTGGGGACCGGGATGTGTCACTTCCGCTTTCTTTGGAATGGCCTGTGTCATCGTCATCGAGCGGAAATAACTGTCATCCAGTTCAGAGGCCACTCTCTTCCGGTGCGTCAGTCTATGAGAGTATAATGGGATCTTTTTTTACCTCGTCCCATTTCATCAGCCAATTTCCGCCCACGCGATTTCCTCTCATAACTGCCACCAGAATGTGTCACCTCCTTCCGGTGCATTAACTTGAATGGCATTTTTGGCCGGATCAACAGGTCAAAACATAACAATCCTTCATTAGTTATTTTTCAAAATTCCACATGTGGAATTTTCTTCACGTTCGTCTCCATTACCCTCACACATATTTTACAGAATAATTTACAAGGACAATAGATGGCTAAAAATACAAAAAGAATCACTTGAAATACAGCAAATAAAATCCTACTTAGAAGGCGACCTTCTCTCTATTTAACACTTGCCCGGCTAATTATTATCTACATTTCTTTTACTATATTTGCGTGCTTGGCCATCTTGACATGTGTGCATCAAGGTACCATACAGATGCATTTTTTATCCTCCCAACACAACGGGCCCTCCATAATTCCTTGAAGAAATTTCAAAACCTTAACAGGACCATACTCTGGTCCCATATCTTGGTCACAAACTTAGTGACCCTGGTCATTCCAGCAATACATTTCGCCTGGATTCCTCATGACCACACTCCAGTTCTTTGCTCAACAGGTTCCTACCTGGAGTAACCGGAGAATTTCATAAACTAAAACACAATATCTTCAAGGCCCAAAGCATTCCCCATAAACTACAAAAATCATGGCCCAAAACAAAGTATCACATTACATCCGAATGTATCACAATCTGGCACGCATGCTGTAAACCACCTAAAATAGTCCACGCAAAATACTAATTAGCAATGTGTTACCCTTTTTTTTTCATTAAGTTTCTGTTTCCATGCCCATTGGTTTGCAAGCCCTTGAGGAAACACGCTTTACCTGATCAAATCTACGCCGGGTTTCTTTTCAATTTAATCAGGAACCCTCGGGGCTGCCAATATATAGGCGCCTCGCCTTTCCCTGATTCGTTTCGTTTCTCAAAATCACATACGAATCCAAAACATCATCGTGACTAAAAGACTGGGACACCATCCACAAAATATTAGAGTAGGCCACGCCTTTTTTACTTTTATTCCATCCTCGGAACTCCAATCTAAAAAAAATAGAAGCCATATAGGCCCTCAACAGCTTCATGGGCTGGCGAATTCTTCGATAGAATTGCTTTCTTTGCCGTCTACCCAACAACAATCTTTAACCAATTGGATAAATGTCTGTCCTATTCTCGCGTCAGCCACCGATTCTCTCAAAAACAGACCCCCCCCAAATATTTCCTATCCTACGAAAACCCCAAATTCTAAAAAAAAAAATGTAGAATCGATATAATTACAATTATTAGTAAACCTAGTATAAAATCCTCTGTTAATGGCTTTCGTCAAATTTCATATGAACAGGAAAAAAATTATAATGTCGCCTTTAAACTCAAACTCAAAAAGTTTCATTTTACAACAAGTCAAAATAATATTACAATCACAGTTCAAAAATGTTCAGTTTTCTTTTCTTCTTTTTTTCAATCTATGTACTGTCTATTAAAAAAAAAATGTTCGTTCTTTCTTTCTCTTTTTTTTTTTTTTTCAATTTTTTCTGTTTTCATTTTTTTTCTTTCTTTTCTTTTTTTTCGTTTCATAATAAATTGCTCATTCAATGCCTCTTTTTTTTTCCAACCTTATATCTACCTCTCTCTGTCCTTACCTTAATACTATAACTATAGGTTCGCTTCCCAGTTTATTCAATTTCGATCTATAGTACCATAAATTAAGTCTGATTTATAATAAAACTTTTTCAATAACTTACGAGCATTCTTCTTTTTTTCTTTTTCTTTGCGCAAAATATCCCGGGTGTTTTTTTTTTCTTTTTAAGCAACCCAAACTTTTATCAATTTCAGCCAACAATATTTCCCAATTCAAAATATTTCCTAATCTGAATCTGCGAATCTTCGCCACACCTGGTTCCGTCAAAATTCTGCGCACCTCTTAAACATATTCAAAACCCTGTTTCAAAATATCTTCCCCAATAACAATCTCAAAACTCCACTCTTGGGGGAACTCACAAAATACTTGTCTGCCTCGTCAGACACAAAAAACATCTGTCTCTTAGTTACTCTGCCTCCACGACGAGACAATTTTCACGACAATTCTGAGATTATACTCATGTCTCCGATAATTGATATCAACAACTTCCATAGCAAAAACAACCGGCCTGATTCTACTAGCGCCGAAAATTATCGATTCTCCCAACTTCATAAATATCAAAAAAGTATATGCGCATTATTCAGACAAACCAGCAATGTGCGAAATTCTTGAACAATCCCATTAATGCTCCCAAGATTCCATCTCTCGGATTAAATTCTCATTTCCAATCCACAAGTTCCAAACATGAAAACCTTCCCAAAAAGTCTTAACTACAGATATGCGGGATTCCAGATCTTGGACTGAAATTCTAATTTTCAATCATCACTTGTCCGGACCACTGATAAGTTACTACAAATTTTTACTCGCCATGACCTATTTACTATTAAAAAAAAATTCATTCATAAAATTTATCATATTTACTATCAGTTTTTACTCACAAAGACCCCGTCTATGGTAACTTTCATTCATGACAATCTTGTTTTTTTTTTTTATTGCTGTCAATCAAAAAACGGACAGCAAGTGTCCCAGTCCTCTTTTTTTTTTCCTTCCTTTTTCCTCCCTCACTTCGATACAATATTACACATAGCAGTAATCTCGATTTTTATCTAGGGATCACACATTTAAAAAAAACATTATTTCTAGTTTTATGCTTCAAGAAAGGCCCTAATCTTTCACTATTATAATAAAATTAATCGACAGAGAGATAGAATTATATGAATGAGGGATGTACTTACTAATTTTCTTTGTTTTCTTTTTTTTATTCTCTTTTTCACTTGACTGTTTTTGTAGCTGGTCTATTCTTGTTTCTTGTTTTCTTTCTTTTTTTCTTTTTTTTTTCTTCTTCTTTTCTTCCAGCACGTTGCCTTCCTCTTTTCTTTTTTTCGTTTATTTCTTTCTTTTCGCGTCAATCTGTTCATCTGTTTGTTGCTCGTTTGTTCTTGTTTTTTTTTCTTTTTACTTCTTTCTATTCCAGCATTTTTCTTGGTCCTTTTCGTTGATGTCGTGTTGTGATGTCGTTTACGGTAACCAGGTTCATTCTGAGTCCTTGAAAAACTCTGCTGGCACAGGCACCAAATCGCACATCTTATATACGCACATAATAAATATGCTTATATACACATGTGCATGTTCATGCAGCATCATAACGACACAATAAATAATCAAACAGACGCACAATGATAAAGTCGCAAGAATAAACGACGCAAGGAAGACGCAGGAAGACTTCTTTATAAAATAGTTTACCTCTCATCTTTATTTGTAAGTTTCGAAAGGGTTGTTCCAAGTTTGCGCGTGAGAGAGAGCTGGAGACCGAGCATTACTGAAATATTCTGACCCCAAAGTTATGGCCGTCAGCGTTGTGTCTTTTTCGTTCTCCATGGTTGCTCAACCGGAGCACTGGCTTTCCTTACTACATCTCGTCTACCACCTCAACTCTACTCGCCTGTCTCCACTGTCTCGTTGAACTCAACTGACCGGAACTCAACTCGTCGGCCTTATATTACCTTCAAACTCCCACGCGCTGATATGGACACGCCTCCACGACTACTTCCGATATCTGGGGACCGGGATGTGTCACTTCCGCTTTCTTTGGAATGGCCTGTGTCATCGTCATCGAGCGGAAATAACTGTCATCCAGTTCAGAGGCCACTCTCTTCCGGTGCGTCAGTCTATGAGAGTATAATGGGATCTTTTTTTACCTCGTCCCATTTCATCAGCCAATTTCCGCCCACGCGATTTCCTCTCATAACTGCCACCAGAATGTGTCACCTCCTTCCGGTGCATTAACTTGAATAGCATTTTTGGCCGGATCAACAGGTCAAAACATAACACATTCATTAACTAACCTAAACTGCAAGCTGCCACAGTTGCATATCAAAGTGAAACGGTCTCTCACCGGGAACAAAAGTAAATGCCGGACTGATAAACATTTTATTACAGAAAAAAATGAAAATAAGACATAGAGAAAATGGTAATCTAGCACAATAAAAAAAATAATCTCTAATGGATCTGTAAGTAGCGTTCAAAATCTTTACTGTCATCACTCTTCCAATTTCCGTACCTTTGGCTAAACCCAAAAAGAAAATACCGGAGGCCTAGTTCTACGGACAAACGGGCTGACATAAGCTGATTTAGGATATTCTAATAAGTAAATGAGAAAGCTACTAAAACCATCGTTAATATACACTTACTTATATTCTTTGTATATACGCTAAAAATTAACTTCATTCCGGGTTACAGTCGGCGGATACAATACAAGATAAAAAATAATTATATCGACGTGTTTACACCAAGAAAATTAAGCAGTCCGACACATGGTCACAGAAAAATCACAAAGTTCACAATGTTGCTGAAACCAATATATATATATATATATATATATATATATATATATATATATATATAAACAAAATGAAACAAGGTGCATGAAATGGTATTGTCGAATCGATGAAAGAAATATTCTATTGTTTTTTTAAATCGAAACTCCGTAATTTAGTTCTTTGTCTAAGCCTCTTCCAATTGGCAACCGTGCGATACTTTTCAGAAATAAAATAATTCAGTTTGAAATGTATGAAGTATGAAGACAAAATTGCGCTTCATTATTTATGTCCTTACTGTATTCGCAATAAAATACACATATGTTTTTATTCTAGAAGTAAAAATAATTCCTCATAATGACCAATTCCTCTTCTGCTGCTCTAAAAAGGACCAGCTGGCGTTCATATGCTAAATACATTTTAATAATATTTTATCTAATACACAAATTGATAATCAAATGTAAATATACTTATAATGCACACTACGAATTGATATATACCTAACAATATATTTTCCAGTGTAATACTCGGAAACATTGTTTGTTGATAATCTATCTATCTATCTATCTACCGGAATCGAGCATTCATCAAATAATTGATCATGGTTTACTATCTATTTTTCTTTCAATCTGTGCCGAATTATAATAAATCCGTTAGAATATTTATACATACATATATGTATGTTCTCAATTACCAGTACTTAAAAAAGCGTATTTATACTAGCCCAAATATACACCCACATTCTTTCGAATTTACGCACATTACATCCCTCAATACTTATATATATATATATATATATATATATATATATATATATATATATATATATATATGTGTGTGTGTGTGTGTGTGTGTGTGTGTGTGTGTTCGTGGGTGTGTGTGTGTGTGTATTTGTGGTGCCTTCAATAAGTTTCCACACTTTTTATACAGGCATTTAAAATTGTCATAGACTCTGGAAAATTCATTATCTTATTGCTATACATCTTATGAGATGACTGACCAATTTTTATGATGTCACGTTTAAATGAACAGCTACAGAAGGAATTGGAATACACCCTACTAAAGCCTGATATTCGCTGCTGATGAATTTCAAAAATGCAATCTGGACGTGAGGAAGAACGATATTCAATAAAATTATGTTTTAAACTTGGAAAAAAATGCCACAGAAACGTATGGAATGCTTCAGACTGATTTTGGACTTGCATGAATCGAGAATCAGTTTTTAAGTGGCATAAGTGATCAAAGGAAGGAAGGGAGTTTATGAGGGATGATGAGAGGTGTGGGATGAGTAAGGAAGTCAATACACCAGAGTTGACTGGCCAAAGGGTTCGGGTTAGGTTTACTATGTTGAAGTTTCTACCCAGAGAGTATCATGTTATGATTTTTTAATTCCAAAATTGGCCCATAAGGTCTCAGTTTTGCCTGATATGATCAAGAAATTTTACGTAATATCTTCTACAGAAAGAGTAAATACACTGAACTCTAGACAAACCAATGCATAATTTGCTAGTAAAAATAACTGTCACACCTCTGTAAACAAACGCTTGATATATTAAAAATTGGAATTATTTGTAGGTGTATCCTCTATTGTAGATTTTAAAATTTGTTTTATATAATAAAAAGAAAAGAATCTCGGATATGGCTCCTTACTGGACTGATCGCCAACCAAATTGAATTGAAATTCTATATGATTAAGGTCAATGTTAATAGTAAAATATGAAAGGCGATCCCATGTTTGTGTGATTATTGAATTAATATTCTACTCGATCTGGTGAAAATTTTAGTATTAGCGCACTTACCGAATGTTCTAGTTGAATATTTTGTTTTACAGTAAATAAACTAATATAAAAAAAAGTATGCTAGCATTTATCAAGGTTAGCATTCGTTGTTTTATGAAATATGCCTTAAAAAATTTACAGTAGATTAGTTTAATTGACTGTAGATTTTTAAAAAAATCTGTGCAGAAGGGGAAATTATGAAGTTACCAGAATGTAAGAAAATAAATGGAGGAATTCATTGGAAAACTAGTTATTCAAACTTTCCTTTTGTGTATGATTACTTCTCATGGACCATTTTAGAAATATTTTCATATTTGTAAATGGTCCATGTGTAGTATAATAGCCGAGGGATTTCGGTTCATGCCTTCGGGTTTAGTTAGGCTGAGAACCTTTCGGCTCAGAACATGGGTTAGTTAGGTGCAAACTTGATGCAAGTGTTAACGCGTGTGCGCACGGGCGGACGTGTCACTCAGAGATGTCACAATAGCTCGAGACAAACGGGGTGACAGGGTGCGAATGACGTCACGCACCGGAAGCGCGCGGAGATTTTGGGGAATTTGAAGAAAGTTAAGAGAGTTGAAACTAGACGCCGAACGAGGAGGTTCGAATTTTGGGGCTCGCTGAGGCGAGACGAATTTGCGCGCCATGGGTGCCGCACGAGATAGGGGCCACATAAAAAAACCAGTATAAAAAAGATTGTGTCTCTCTCCTTATGTCGAAACCTTTATCTCAAAAGTAATAAAAAGTTTTCGTACTTGATCAAAGAAGTCGTTACGTGTTTTCGAATTTCGAGACTCCTATGTTCTAAGTATATATGTTACCAACATTCGATATCCATTTCGCACATGGCCATATTCGTGCATATGGCTATGTAACACTTGGTGAAAACCATATATTTTTAATTAACTTTAGATCCTTGCTGCTCACTGGGCATGTCATTCATTTTACAAGTCTTCGCATAAAATAGTTTGAATCCTTTTTGTGACAAGACGCTTTATCTTGAAGAAAGAATGGCTGCATCATCACTAAATCAATTTTCGATCGATAGAATGAGAAAATTATCCAGGATTTCAATGTACACAAATGCACTAATTGTTAGAGCATTTCTTATCATTTCTCCTAGTCTTTTAAATGTCATGCGACATGAATGACTTGGGACGTTTACTTTTTAAAGATTTTTTATCAACAACAATCTTCGTTTTTCATTTCAATTGCACCAGGCAAAACCTTTGGTATAATCGCTTTGACCAGAGCAGATTTACATTCGTCACTGAATATGACTGGCATCCAATTGCTCAGACGCTATGATTAGTTCTACTTAGCCAACATTAATTTCATTTACTGCTATTTTTGTTTTAGTGTCATTTAGTGTAATACCTATTTAACCGAGACGAATTTTACAGTCTGGTCACTAATATTGACTCCGATTTCATCACGTTATTTATTCATTTCTTTCGTTGTACATATTTCATTTTCAAGGCGTATATCTTTGAAGCTATTTCTTTGCTTAATGGCACAAAACTTTCATGGGAACAACCAAAATCTGTCGCTAAACTCCATTGAGAATTGCATTCCTGAATGATCTAGACGTTCCTTTCCAGTGTTTTAATAGGCATGTTTCCTTATAAGTAAAGTTGGCGATCGTAGTCGAGGGCGACCAGAAGGCTCCCTTTTCGATAGCTGCTACACCGAGGTGTATAGGAGAGCGCTACTCCTTTCCCTGAACTGCTCCGCTTTACCCTTGATACGTACCTTATAATGCTGAGTGTTAAGCAAGGAGGCATCAAGTACCATTGTTAAAGTCTTACGTGTGACGCGACCTGGGACTGAACTCAGGTCTCACAGTCCATTGGCGAACAATTGTCTTTAAACTGTAGACCGATTTTTATATCAAGTTTTAGGAATGCAAATTACAAGATAATTCCATATTTTTTCTTCGATATTTTAATATTCCCTATTACTTCTCTCGCCAAGGCTTGCAAAATACCATTTATTTAGATGATTTAATCTACATTTTTAAGGTATATTTCATGACACAAGTATCTTATTGTCCTGTCGGCTGGGGCTGTTGAATACACTGACTGCTTTTCTGCAGAGAAGTAAGAATCATCCGAGTGTCCTTAATATGATACTAAAAAATCTGATGGTAAGGTTCAAGTAATGCAGGAGCTTTGAGTAATGCGGAGTACCCATTTATTTCCATCGCTCCTTGGTCCACACTTGCCCGGAGATGTAGCACCTAATAGGTTTCTATCTACGTGTCAAATAGAACAAACTCTTGTACTTGTGCTAAACTGAATTGGTTTAAATGGGACTGTTTTGATATTTAAACAGCGTACTTATGCTCAACTGAATTATTTGAAACAGAACTGTATATATATATATATATATATATATGTGGATTTAGCATTATTAACATACAATGGTTGATGCGCCATAAAACAAAATTAAACCAATCCAGCATACACAGCTATTAAACTAAATCATTTTGCATCTTTTCTGTTTTAAGATTATATTTTACGAAGTAAAAACCGTTAGTGATCCTCATCGAAGTGTTTTAAATCCGTAATTTTTGACAAGGGTAGCAATCATATTTAATGAATCGCTGTAAAAATTCGGTTTGTTAATTGTACAGTCACCCTCATAAGGAATTAAAAGTAAGATGTCCACATTTATTCAGTTGATCATTATGTTACATATATACTGAAATAGACCGAATCGCTCTCGGTTTAGTGGGGATCTTATTTCAATAAAAGCACAATCATATTGATCAGAGATGATAAGAGTCAAAGAAATAACTCTCTAGAGGGGAATCTTTTTTAAAGATAGTGTTATTTTATATACTTTTTTCCAAACTGTGTCTCTTAATTTATATCAGAGGGAAAAATTGTGGCTTGAACTGTTGTTGATTGCAATGCTTCAAGCCTCATGTATCGTAATGCAAGATTTTCATTTTGGATATCCTAATTTTTCATTCTCTTCCTATCACTCCCTCCCTTTCTCACTCTCTCTCTCCCCCCTCTCTCTCTATCTATCTCTCTATCTATCTATCACAACACTAGGCTACATTGCTAATTCTGATAAGCAAAGGTCCTCAATATATAGCTCTATGTAAGGTCAAACTTAATTACAGTACTAATAAGCGGCAAGAATTCCTCCTTTCTTTCTTTCTTTCTTTCTTTCTTTCTTTCAATTGATTTGATAACCAACAACTGAGGGTTTTGCTTATTACGGTACACACCCAGCGTCAATAGCTAACGTTAAATGAAAGGAGACTAGATTGATGACTGTCTCAACCTGACAACAAACACACACACACTCTCTCTCTCTATCTCTGTCTCTCTTTCTCTCTCTTTATCGATCATTCAGTCTATGTATTGATTATTGTCGCGCGGTATCTATCTAACAGGATAGAAAAGCCATGCTAGACGATCTGACGCCCTCAGAATGCCGGAGTTCGTCACTAAAGTCCGGAAGATCATCGACTGTGATCCCAGTAAGTCGATGCAAGAAATTACAAAGGAGAAAAGGGTAGATCCAAAAGTCATCAGACAGGTGGGACATGAGAATATTCATTAACTTTCACACACACACACACACACACACACACACACACACATATATATATATATATATATATATATATATATATATGTGTGTGTGTGTGTGTGTGTGTTTGCATGAATTTGTAATTGCATATTTTTCGTAAAAATCACTCATCCCTTATGGCAGATGCTTATTTTCTCAGTCATATAGAAAACATAAGTTGCTTTATTTACAAGTGTATTTCAGTAAGAAAATCCAAAGAATTATAAGCACGACCGCTGCTTGGGAAAAATGAGTTGATAAGACGCTGTTTCCTTGGTAGGTGAACTAGTCCACAACTTTCAAAGGACTACTCTTTAGTGTCGAGATGTTGCTTTTTCCCTACAGTGCTCTAGATTCCAGATAATGTCACTTTGGCCGAACAACAAGAACTGAACCAAGAAACAACGCCTGATTAAATCTGATGCCAACTTTGACTATAAACACCCCTTTCATATCCACACACTGAGCTATATATATATATAGTCACCGAAAGACAGAGATTTTCGTTGTATCGCAACTCCTCAGTGAGGCTAGACGCGTGAGTTTCTCGAAACCTGGTTAACTTTACGTCAACCAGAAATTCTACCTCACAGCAACAAGGAAATTAGGGATAAGTGAAGGGATATAAAGGCATGTGTCACTTTTGTTTTGTTTACATATATATGCTTAACGGCTACTGGGAGCTCAATTCATTTGGAGAGCTTTGCATTCGGTGAGTTGCAACAGTTAATTTCATCGCTAGACAGGTCAAAGCCCCGAGGGTAGGGAACATACATTGTCATCCACTGAAAGTCTGTTTCATTGTATTATAACGTGGATAGACACGCGAGATTCTCAAAGTGGGCTCAGTTTAACGAGTAACGTCCAAGTAAATGGACACACCAAATCTTGTTCAAATTTTGGAGGAAGCAATTTGAGTTTTACTTTTCATTAATTTCTTAGGAAAGCGTCTCTGGGTAAATAGTATGGAAGACAAGGGTATTAAGTACGGCAACTGGTCTTCGAATAGGAAAACTTTGAATTCAAAGCAGCACCACTCCGCAGAATAGAAAACCTTTTATTGCATCATGTTTGCGGAGGAATAGTTTGGTATATATATATATATATATATATATATATATATGTGTGTGTGTGTGTGTGTGTGTGTGTGTGTGTGTGTGTGTGTGTGTCAGTCTGTCTATCTGTGCGTGTATGTGCGTGTATCGTAGACGTTACCGTCAGAATCGATATCGAAGAGTCCAACTGTGCAGTTAGATATGGACAATGTACCCAGACAATTTGCTTATACTGATGAAATCTTGTATAGAAGTAACTTGACTTTTAAGATAAGCTGATTACAAGAATTGAGCTACAGCTAATCCCGAACACACGACTTAGATTTTGAAATCTATTAAATTTTTTCTCCTAGAAAAATTCATACCAACCACGTGCAGCACTTAAATTGTCTAGAGTGGAAAAGGGAGAAGTAACCTCAGACAATACGGCACCAAAAAGGTACCTCCTACTATTTGTACAGAACTATTTTAGGGACTCTCAGTACGAATTCGAGGACCAACTGAAAAGGCACAAAAAATATCCAGCAGAAGGGTTTTGTTACTCACTTCTTGAATAAGCCAATAAGTATTTTACACAGGCAAGAAGCTTACCAAGAAATAGAACCCAAATCAAACGAAAGTTCGAATTCAGGGACCAAATTGACGGCAGTAAAAATAGCCAGCAGAGGGGTTTCGTCCTTCGCTTCTTGAACGACGGATAAGTATTTTAACAGGTAATAAGCTTCCCAAGAAATAAAAGTAAAATTAAAAGAAGGTCGTCTAATGAAATTCTACCAATTTAAACAACTGGAAAAAAAATTCAACCGAGATTTCTGCAGAAAATAACTTTACAGAAGACTCGAAATTAAATGAACATTGAAACATTTCTACAAAACTAAAAAGAAAGATAGTCAAACTCAAATAACTTTTCCCCCGGACACTCTCTCAGATAAGTTCCTGCAAATTACACTAAAATTTGCAACACTTCATCTTTTCTATCAATTTTTTTCTTCTTTCTTTTAAATAAAATTCCTTTTTTTAAAAAAACCGTATTGTATGTGTTATAATTTCGAACCAGTATCCGAACTAGAAAGCTGCAAATCTTACTGTTTGAACATACTGTTTGTACTTATAATTTGAACTTACCGTTTGAACTCTCCGTTTAAAATTACACGCTAAAGCTCCCTAAAATTTGGCTCTAGTGTCATTTCCTTTGTATTAAATTTTATTTCCTTTAAAATTCCTTTATATTGCAAATTTTATCTTTCAAATTTCTTTTAAATCAGCACATAACTTCTATTAAGTTTTTACTTTACTATTTTACCCACAGTGAGAAGAAAAAAGATATAAGAGATAGATTCATGATTTTTTTCAAAGGGCATAATGTTAAAGACACCATCAGGTTCAAGATTTGAACTCAGTTAATCGAGTAAATTTTTACTGCGATAACCGTTACGCTCTGAAAGCATCCACAATTACACAACTTGAATTGTTTGAATTATTCGTATAATTTTCTTTAATCCGTCAGAAGGAACATATTATGGAACAACAGGAAAGATATGAAATATTCTTGTGTTTTATATTCCAAAAACGTATACCACTGGACGTACGGAAATCCAGTTAAATTATTCTAAGTCAGGCCAACAGGCCTTCCAGATGCGTTGAGCTTATGCATATGATACTTTAAATAAATGTCATATAATTTTTTTCATTAATATGAGCCAGTTTTTGTAGACACGTAACAGTAGCTTCCTGACTGAGCTATTTGTTGTTTGCCGTTGATCTATGATGACCCTCCACCCAGTATTAGGTGGATTAACCCAATTTACTTCACATCCACCATGTATTCCATATCAATATGCTAATATGGCTCGTACAATACTCAGTTTCCTCAGAGACAGCTACTAAGTGACAAACCAGGACAATAACTTCAACGGTATTTGCCATCTCCAGCTTTGTTGTCACATCGGTATACGTTAC
>CAUZXS010001771.1:15000-97500 GCA_963585895.1 Sepioteuthis lessoniana | reverse complement strand
TACCTGCTAGTTTCAGAAATGTCGTCACTTTATAAAAATTGAGATATTCTTTTTTAAAACACTCAGAAACTCTGAAATGTTATGGCTTTACTCATCTCAACGCCACTAACATATAAAACACGTTTAATTATTTTTAGAGGAGGTACACAATGTTTGAACTCAGACTTTTACTTCACCTACTAGATTGTACAAAAGATTGTCATCTGTCGTACAACTTACTGATAAGTGTGGCAAAAAATGAAGAGCGTGTCACGGATAAACAAGAAAACGAATAAAGAAAATCCAATGAACATATCCATATTTTTATTTCTTTAAATCAAGTAAAAAAATTTACTGAAAAACAGAAGTTACAAAGTGACTTCTTCTAGGGAGAATAATATCAAACGGAGCAAAGGTATTTTCATAAGAAATTTTAAACATTCGCCCATAAAGCATAGTAGAAATTGCTTGGTTAAAATAAAGGGATATATTTTTGTGTGTGAAAAAGTTTATCACTCAGAGAGATAAATATATATCTATGCTTCAACGTATATGTGACTGTTGCAGATATCATATCAGTTGTGCATCGATGGATATTTTTAAAGCAAATATATACGTAAACAAACAATTGTTCAATTTAAGAGAAAATGAATGAAGATGTACATTTTATTTTTTTAAGTAGAGGAATTATATTGTGACTTGAATTACCATGACCAGAAAATCCGGCGAACACCTACGCACGACATATAGAAACACGGAACAGCTGTTTTGACTTTATTAGTTCTCATTATCCTCTTGGGAAGACGTGGACCTGGAGGTGACCGTATCCTCGGTAAAGAGTACAGATGTAACTTGCAAGACACATTCAGATTAATTGGCCGCGCAATTACCATGACTAGTTAATTTGGCGTCACTTGTGTATGATAAGTACTGATGGCTCAGTTGTAGAGTTTCCACTCTGCTATCTGTGGTTGCTGACTCGATCTCCAGTGGTGGAGATTACGGTGTACACTGCTAATGAGACCTAATAAGGTCAAAACAGCTGTCCAGTGTTGCCGTATGTTTTGAGTAGGTGTACGCAGGATTTTCTGGTCATGGTAATTCAATTGACGAAATGAATAAAGTTGGAATTAAATGGATTCTCAGAAAAGGATGTAGATTTTAACTAAAAGAAATAAATCGAAATGTATCTGAGTAAGCAATAATTCGTTACTGACTGAACAAATATTTCTTTTTACGCTTATTTAAGCTATTTAGGGAGGCTCGAAATTAGATGAATTGTTGATGATTTATTGATGGTTTCTCTTTGGCTAAGGAAATCTATTTTTAATAGTCATGGAGCGAAAAGACACCTTACATTAATTCGTTTTTTGATTCTTCAATTTTTTCGACAATTCAAATATTGTCGTCAGCAAAGTATCTCAAAATTTAAAAACTAGCCCGAATGCCCTGATTGGTTAATAAATTAAAAAATACAGATACAGAAATTCTTTGCAAAAAGATTGATAGATTTTTTTGTATTGAAATCAATTAGATTCCCATAGTTTTTTGTATTTTCCAGATTTATTTGTGAGTGGAGGAATTCGATTCATACATTGCCCAGTCGGATGGGGCTATAGAATACACCGACTACAACTTTGAAGACGAATAAGACCCCCCACTAAGGAGTGTTCTGGTATGCAACTAAACAATCTGATGGTGAGGTTCCAGTAATGCTGGGGCTTTGGTGAATGTGGGGTACCCACTCATTGCCATCGCTCCCAGATCCACGCTAGCCCTGAGTGGTAGCACCTGATATGTGTCCTATCTATGGATTAAATAGAAGTAAACCATGTTTTGATTGGTTTGATTGGTTGGTTCGATTTAATGGCATATCAACCTCTATAGGTCATTTAATGCCAGAGCCCTTTTACACATATACTATATTTATGATTTGTAAACGCATATATTTAGGTCAGTGATGGTTGGGTTTTAAGGCAAATTAACCTCTTAAGGGTCATTGAGAGTCAAATTCTGACATATATATATATATATATATATATATATATATATATATATATACATATCTTTTTTCGCATTTAAACTGCGTACTTATGCTAGATAATAAAAATAAAATATGGAATAAAAATGTTTTTGATAGTTAAACTCTTCTTACATTTAAACTGTGTGCTTGAGCTAAACTGAATTGTTTGAAATGGAATTGTTTTTGACATTGAAAGTGTACTTACACTAACCTTAATTGTTTAATAAAGAACTGTTTTGACATTTAACTCTGTATAAACAAAATCTGTTTGCATACCTGGCTGAATTTGAACTGTTTGAATAAACTGAATAACTTCAAATATAAATATGTTTGACAAACATGTGTATTCATGCTAGACTGAATTGTTAGAAATAGAATTGACAATTTGCATAAAAATCAATTTGGCGTCAAATAACCTACAAAGGTTGTTATGCCATGAAATCCAACCAACCAAACAACCAACCAACCAACCAACCAATCTATACGTACAAAATGTTCGAGTAGTAAACTTGGAAGTCACTAATCCAACGTATTTATAAGTATACAAACAAAATAATGTGTACATGTTACCAGTGATAGTATGATATTTATTACCGTAATTGATGCACTAGTTTCAGCACCGCTTGAGTGAATAAATTCCCACTAGGAAGAGCGTTGTGTCAAGTGTTTGGAGTTATTCTTACGACAACAGTATCACTTGTATAACTGATTGTGTGGTTAATGTATTCCTAGGGGGAACATAAATTCGATGATATGAAGGAAAAAATTTGGATTATGTGCTGGATTACATGACATCCAAAGCTGATCCGACTACGTGGGGAAAGATGAGTTTTTTCTGTCATTCGATTTAGGACTCAAACAGCTGAAAGTTTTCCTTAGTTCAGCATTTTTTGTATGGTTTTCTGACTCCAAACATCGGAAAATCATGTTATACAGTCTCATTATATTCGTGCGGTTTGTCTTCTTGGATCAAATTTTTACATTGCATTATTGTTATCTATTGTTATAAACTAAGATTTTACCAAGATATGACACCTTGACATCAGTTTGCTTATAGGGTGTAGTCACGAGGTTTTGTGTTAACTTATGTATTCTGATATCGTAGTAAGCTATTTCGAATTCCAGCCAAAGTATCACATTCACTTTCGGATTAATACCTCAGCCCAGTATCCTGGAGATTTAGAATTCGCCGACTTAATCCCTACATAGATGAAAGACCCCCAACGAGTGTTCTTGATAGGACATTAAACTGCGTCTGATTGTAACGATCCAGTCCTCGAGTTTTCGGAAATTTGGAGTATACCATTTTTGCCATTACTCATTGGCCCCCTCTGACCCCAAGTAGTAGTACTGGTTAGTGTCCCATACAGATACTAGGAATGTTTTTATAATCTAAATAAATGCAAAAAAATAGATTGCGGTTAATGGAATTAGATTTGAATCGCAATCTCTGAAACTATTTAACTGCATGGAAATAAAATTTTCAGTAATAGTTTAGAATAGTTGAATCTATTGAATTGTATACAAATAAATAAACTCTAGTTTTATAAAATGTTACCTAAAAACTATTCCTTTACAAATTATATATATATATATATATATATATATATATATATATATATATATATATATTTGTCCCACTGTCAACGAATGAATATATCGGAACAAATGTATACACATTCGTTACCCAATTCTGCTATAATCAATGCTTTACGTTCCTGGCCTGACTTTACTTAAAAACACGTATCCACACGCCCCCCTCCCCACTCATACTTACAACCACACATAAACGAAATCTTAACAGCTTTTTGTCTGCATTTTGTCGCATTTTCGATATTTCAATTTCATTCTATCTTCCTAACTACCAGATGAATGTTGTTATAAACTTCAAGAAACCTTAGGTTGCAGAAGAATATTTTCCAGGGATTAGATATACATATAATATATATTTATCTATTATCATTATTATATATATATATATATATATATATAACTTAGAATTCAGAAACTTACAAGGGTTGATATCCCCTAAAACTCAATCTATCAATAAATCAAATAAGTCTCAAAGGACATGTATGTGTCTCTTTATCCAGCAAAAATGAGTTAAGGAGGACCATTAAATATATTATATGAAGATAACTTTAGCATTAGATAACCCGTGAAGGCTTATCTACCATTAAACAACAAAATAAAACTTACAGTAAGTGCTGTTACTTTAGTAGTCACTCACTTAAGTAATGGAGAGACTCATTGTGGCTTAATTTTGATGAACAGCGTGACTTCATCATAATTTAATGTTTTGTCTTCTCTTCAGGATAAAAAAAAAAAATTCTGCTGAACATTTTTTGTAAAATTCATGTCTTTATTTATTTTCCTGTTTCATTTATGTAAGCTAACTTATGTCTTATAGACGCCAAAATCATAAACCTTTTTCAGAGAAAATATCTACAAGAAGAATATCTGTGATTATTAGTAAGATAAATTAAAGAAAGTTGTTTTCGTGTTTTTAGCGAAAGCACAAACGAGGGACTAAACATGTGTGATATAAACAGAGAAAATAACAATGAAGAGAAGAAAATTGTATTTGAAAAGGAAATGATTAAGCCTAATTGTTGCAGTATTGTTTCTTGAGGATAGTTTTATCAACATTATGATCATACCAATTATCCCTTTATGTTTTTTTTTTGTTTTTTCTTTTTTTTTTTCTGCGAAAGTTTATCTGATTCTCATTATTCTTCATAATTGTTGTGCTTTCACCTGAGCGATCGCAATTATCATAATTACTATGTTTTTCCTCATCTTCGCGCAACCGATAATTACTATCTTTGTCGTTTGTACGATAAACTTCTCGTCCTTTCGCCTCCGATATATACACGAGGTGCTTGCAAAATGTTCGTCAAGTTTGAACCAAAAAATAATTACCTCTTGGAACAGCTAGTTTCCACCTTATTCATCCTTATAATCAGAATCAGGTATCGATAAACATTTTCGAGAAGCGAGGCTTTATTTATTTGTTCACTTGTAGTCAGTCAAAAACGCTTAAGAGAGAGAGAGAGAGACAGAGACAGAGAGAGACAGAGGGAGAGATAGAAGTGCTTTAGGAGTAACAGATATCGTCTTTGGAAATGGACACGGTGACACGAGTTCAAATTCTGGACGAGGATGTTTGCATGTTCTAATCGCAGTAATACTCTTGAGCGATATATAAATTTAACTATCCTCTCCTCAGGTATAATGGTTAAATACTAGTGCCGACTGGTGTAAATATAATTAAGCTTGGTATAGAAACCGATCTAGGAGAAGCAAATTATTATTTCAAATCTATTCAACTCTGCTTAAAAATTATCCATGTATCGCACCATGTTCGTGTGAAGGGTTCTGGGGTGTGTGTGTGTGTGTGTGTGTGTCTTCCGATTATTGATTGAGTTAACTTCGCCAAAAGACCCAGCACACAGGCAGAATTCTTCATCATACTTTTGTATAAACTTGATTTTTCCTTCGATATGTTTACATTTATTACTTATTAAGCGTCGTGTTCTTAACTACAAACGTATGATAAGGTTGTTTAAATTAACTGTTTTAATACCCCATCTTAGTAGCGAACCGACTTATTTGTGTTTAACCTCGTTACTAGTGCCTTTAGAATTATTTTACTTTCGGTGACGCCATTTTTTTAAAAAGAATATGGGTAAACCTGAACATTTCACGGTATCCATTAGAAAACATTGCATTTTCCCTCTTTATGTTACTCTTTTTTAACCAGTATTATGCTATTCTACCCACGTATACGTTCTGTGACATTTATTTATGTTTGCAATGCAGTGGCAAGGCGGGAGTTCAATTCCCTGGATAATATCCTCATTTCTAATTTAAATGAACAATCTCTTTTTTTTTTGTTATATATTTTGTTGATCAAACCTTATTTACTCGATTCCCAGGTTCTCACTGAATTGCATCTTTTTTAAAGTTATTTTGATGCGTTTGGATTTATGATGCTTTAAAACTCATCACTTTTCTTCATTAAGGATATTGTGTATTGTTGCATTTTTGTCTCTGATTTTCTGTTTTACCATTAGCGACCATAAGTTTTTCCTCATGGAGGTGCCTGTGTTGTAATGGTTATCGTCGTAGGATATGGACACGGCGACACGAGTTCAAATCCTGGACCAGACTGATTGGATTTCATATAGCACTAATACCCTTGGGAAAGGTATGAGTCCAATTATTATCCCTCCAGCTATGGGTAAATAGTAGGACAGACTTGGTTCTTCAGCCTTGGTGAGGCAACTAGTCTAGGAGAAGGAAAACTCTGAATTCAAACCTGTTAAACTCCGCTTAAAAATTGACCTTGTGTCATATCCTGCCCGAGCGGAGATGTTGGTAAATATGATAAGTTTTCCCTTATGTCTCCAGCACACTTCAAAGTATTCAAGTTGATTTCAACAGTACTATGGTCTAGATTTTCCTTATTCCTCTTTGCTAATCTAGTTTCCCAAAACACATTTCCAGGTCTATGGTGACTGTTCAAAAGGCAATAACAACAATTAATATCACCATCACCCTCATGTTCTATTGCTTTTTCAGCTCTCTTATAAGATCCGTATGATTCCCTATATTTCCCTATAATTCCCTTTTCGTTTGTTCTCACTCTATGGTCAGCTAGAACAGCAAAACTCCGGAGATAAACGATTCTTTTATACGCGTTAATACTAAATATTGTCTTCTCGTAGGCATTTGGTTATCTATGTGTATCACAAAATCAGAGAGAATTTTTTAATCTTATTTTTTAGGACAACTTTTAATGTATGGATATACAATTCTTCAGCTTGACCAAACATTTATTGCTTACAAAATTCCAGGAAGGGAACAATTCCAGCCTAGGCATGTTTATTCTTGAATTCCACTCTCTAGTTTGCTGCATGAGCTTATCATGTGATTTACTGTTTCATTCAACATAACATACTCTTGCTGTTAAGCTTGTAATTATTATTATTATTATTATTATTATTATTATTTTCTCCTTTAGAGATTTTTACATCTGGTTAGCTGATGGTATTTAACAAGAGTTTGAGTGACAGCAAGTATCCTCAAGTTTCCAGGACTCGTCTCAGCATTCTGGCCATTCTTAGCAATGCTGTCATTTGGATAGTCTCTACCCTTCCGCCAACATCCACTACCTCCAGGCCTTTTAATAATCCTTTAGTTATTGTGCCAAAAGCGCCAATCACAATTGGCACGATCGTCATTTTCATGTTCCACCGCTTTTTCAATTCTTTAGCAATGTCGAGGTACTTATCCTTCTTTTCCCATTCCTTCATATTTATTCTGTGGTCCGCCGGGACAGCATAGTCGACAATTCAGCAAATTCTCTTTTTTTATTATTATAAGGTCTGGTCTTCTGGCCGAGATTAGGTGATCCGTTTGTATGTTAAAGTCCCACAGGAGTTAATGTGTGTCATTTTCTAGGACAGGTGCTGGCTTTGTGCATATACCATTTGTTAGTATGGTCAAATTGAAATTTCTTGCACATTTCCCAGTGGATCACCTTGCCGAGCCAGTCGTGTCTTGCCTTATACTCCTGTGCTGATTTGCTGCATTCGGGAGAGCAAAATCGCTAATTTTACAAGTTCCCCCTTTTTTTCGTTGATTGTTATAAGTTCTGGTCTTCTGGCCGAGATTACGTGACGTGTTTGTATGTCAAAGTCCCATGGGAGGTTATGTGTGTTATTTTGTAGAACAGATGCCGGGCTGTGCTTATTATATTTGTACGTTTGTTCAAATTTAAATTTCTTGCACGTATCCAAGTCGATCATCTTGCCCACCCAGACGTGTCTAGTCTTATACTCCATATGTGCTAATTTGCTGCATTCGCTTATTATGTGATTGATTATTTCGTCTCTATCACCGCACAACCCACATTTGCTATTTTGTTGCGCTTATCTATTCTGGCTTGGATATGATTGCTTAATATGTCGTTTTTTGTGCAGCTATTTGGAGAGATTCTGTTACTCTATTAAAGTTTCATTTTCTTAGGCATGTCCAGGTTTTCTTGTTGTTAAAACGCACATAGAGTTGATTTTCTTTCCACTTTTGTTTCTTAGTTATTGTCATTCTGTTGTCTATCGTGTTGTCAGTATCGTTTCAGATGGCTGTAATCAGTCCTTCCTCGTGCTTTTCTATGTAGCCGTTGAGTTGTTTTATCAATACATCAACGCTATCTTCAATGCTGGAATGTCCTCTTTCTCCCTCTTTTCTTGGTGCTTATAGTCTGTCAACTTCGTCTCTAAGATCTAATGCCTTAGGCATGGTCATTAGTTTTAGTGTTCTTTGGTCCATTTGCCAAAGTTCTCTGGTCCACTTCAAAAAGGTTCCCGAATATCTAATGAGAGGTAAAGCTCAGGTATTTATTCTTTTGATAAGGTTTCTGCTAGATAGTCTTGCCTCCAGTAGTTTTCTAGTTCGCCTAAAGTATTTTTCTTAATTTTTTCTTTCATCTCCACTTGTTTGATGGTGTCAGTCTCCAAGATGCCAAGTATTTGTACGTTTCTTTTCTCCGAGCGTGCTAATCTTGTTCTGATTTGGTAGTTCCATTCAGTCAAATGTCGTCTGCCATTTTCAGTATCTTGCATGGCACATTTTTCTATGTCAAACTCCATTCCTATGTCCTGACTGTATATTCTAACTGCGTGTATTAGATTTTCCTGCTCTTTTTCAGTTTTTGCAAATAGTTTGATGTCATCTATGTACATTCCGTGATTGATCTTTTCCTGCGATCAACTAAGTTTGTATCCAGCTGTGCATTTTCTGAGTATGTGGTTAAGTGACATCATGGCAATTATGAATAGTAACGGTGATAATGTATCTTTTTGAAAAATACCCATTTACATCTTTGCTTCAGCTAAGTTTCATTCTCCTCCGCCCAATTCCACTCTCCAGGTTTCATGCTTTTCATGATAAAGTTTGTCATCATCTGATATTTTATACATTTTGAGGCATCATATCATATGCCTTTTCATAGTCAATCCAGACCATGGCGAGATTTTTCTGGCTGCTCTTGCTCTCGTTTAGGATGTGTTGATCTATTTAAAGTAACTCTGCAATGCCTCTGGATCTTTTACTGTATCCTTTCTGTTCCTCAGGGAGCAATCCACAGCTTGTTACGCAGCATTAAATCTTTTCCCTTATTTTTTTTTCC
Organism: Sepioteuthis lessoniana; assembly: GCA_963585895.1. Classification (NCBI taxonomy): domain Eukaryota; kingdom Metazoa; phylum Mollusca; class Cephalopoda; order Myopsida; family Loliginidae; genus Sepioteuthis; species Sepioteuthis lessoniana. The sequence continues at coordinate 88,303 of CAUZXS010001771.1, read as the reverse complement.
TTTTCCAATTTTTCACACAAGCGTTAGCTGATGGTTTATTACTTGAGTTTAAGTGGCAGCATGTCTCCTCAACTCGCCAGGATTCTTCTCAGTATTCAAGCCGATATTAATATTACTGTACTTTGGATGGTCTCCATTCGTCCTCTTATTTCCAAGTCGTCCAGTCCTTGTATCAATCTTTTGGTAAATGTACCAAGAGCACTGATTATAATTGGCATCACCGGTACTTTTCTGTTCCATAATTATCTCAATTCTCTAGCTTGGCAAAGTACTTATCTCTCTTAGGTGATACCTAGCATCCTCAGTTCTTCGAGAATCTTCTCAGTATTCTGGTCGATTTCAATAAGGTTGCATTTTGGATGAATGTCCAATCGATCTAGTTACAGTAGATATCATTTTCACTCTCATGTTCCACATCCTTCTTGAGTCCAACTACTTGTTTCTCTTTTCACTTTTTGAGTTTCACTCTGTGGTCCGCTGGGACGGGAAAATACAGTTTACAGCAAGTTTATTTTCTAATTATCTCTGGATCTGGTCTTCGGGATATCGGATTGGTTATCTGTCTCTATCTCATAGTCCCAGATAATTTTATGCGTCTTATTTATTATGATGAATTCTAGTTCGTGCATGTAACATTTGGTAATATGGTCAAATTTCAATTTCAAACACAATTTCACACAGATCCCCTTCCACACACAATCATGTTTAGTCTTTTACTCCTTTTCCACGAGTTTCTGACATGCTCTTATAATATGATAAATCGCTTCATCTCTATCACCACATTACCCAAACAGATTATAGTGCTGTGAATGATAAAATTTCCTTTTAATATTATTCGTCTCTATGTAATTGCTTTGTGCTGTAATTCGAAGAAATTCATTTTCTCTCTCAAGGTTTTCCTTTCGTAGCCCTAACCAGGATTTTTCGCGTGAAATTTCGCTCGTTTTCACTTGAAATATCCATACAGTTGTTTTTATTCCTATTGCCGTTTTATACTAATGTCTGTTCTGTTTGTTTTTGTGTTGCCACTTCTGTTTCTGACTGCATTAATTTTCCGTTCTTTTTAATGTAGTCCTCGATTCTTCGTGTTGATGTATCCACAATATCCTCAATGCAAGCTAGTTCCATTCTTCCTTTATTTTTAGCATATATAATCTAAAACATCTCTCAGATTTAAGATTTTGTACACTGTCATCGGCTTTCTTGTCTTTTGTTTCGTTTGAGTAAGTTCATTCTTATTACATATCAAAAATGGCCCCGACTATCTTACAAGTGAGACTGCCCATATATTTATTCGTTTTTTGAGATGTCTTCTGCAGTGCTTGAATTCGAGTAATTTTGTTTTTGTCTGAGATACTCTTTTCTTATTTTTCTTTCATATCAGATTTTTTTAATGGTATCTGCTTCTGCTATTGCCATGTACTTGTAATTTCCTTTTCTCTGAGAGTTTTAATTTTTTCTCTTTTTGGGTCTTCAGTTCCTACCATTATTTCCTACTTTTTTCATTAGGAGAATGACGTTTGTTTTTTCTATACCAAAGTTTATTCCGATATCCTCACTGTATATTCTTATTGTTTCTATCAGAGTCTCTACTTATTTTTCTTTTTTGAAAACGGCTTGATGTCATCTTTGTAAATAAGTGATTCAGATTTTCTTGTGATTTTGTAAATATGTAGCCACCCGTGAAATTCTTAAGTATGTAATTGAATGGCATTATTACAATAACAAATGGTAATGGTGTAAGCGCATTTCATTGAAAGATAACTCTTTGGATCTTCACTTTTGTAAAAATTTTTTTCCTTTTGCTGTTTATTTCACTTTCCCCTTTTTCTTAACTTCCGTCATGAATTTTATGGCTTAATTTGTAACCCTAAAATGGGATTGTTCCGAGGCCGGTGGCTAAGAGATTTAACTCCTTCACTTTCAGGTTACATTTGTTTCTATTCTTTGGTAATTTTTTTTTAAACATTACTCAAGTGCTTCCTGACACATTGAACTCAATTTTCTTCTTGTTACGTACAATACAGTTTGTTCCTCTCGACTTGATACAATGGTTCGTTACACGTTCACATGCGTTATATATTATGTTCTTATAAATGCATTTATTTTCAAAGAAGATAAATTCCCTGCAGGTATTGTCAATACGTCAGTACTATGTCTAGAATTGTAATTGACTTTTGTAATTCATTTAGGAGTTTTCGGCTTTTGTTCGGATATTTACTTATTCCATTTTTTAAAAGGTTGCTCTGGATGATTTTAAACATGGCAGCAATGCTTGGTACAACTGTCAGTTTTTGGTTTCATAGCATCTGTTATTCTCTTGTAATATCTATACAATCGGTTCAATTTTGTTACTTTGTAGTCTGTTTGAAAAGAACTATCTAAGATCTGATTGATTTCTTGTCGTTTAGGATGACAATATATGGACTTTTAAGCTGGCCTAAGTGAATTACAAAGATAAATATATACATGTATAGTTTTAAGAGGAAATGTTTAGAGTATCGCTGAATATGTTGATTTATTTTGGATTTAGTTTCCTTTGGTTTGGTTGTTTAACGGCATATATATCGCTTTAGGGTTATGTAATTGTGGAAATTATAATCATAACTATCTATATTTGGCACAGATCATAATCAATCACGCTGATAGAACGGATTTCCCTGACTATCTCATTCCCTATTCCAGTACGTCCCGATAATTCATCGTTCCCGGTAGGTCTTCAAAACTACATCCTGCGTCCGCACTGGATGTAGTTTAGTTGTAAATAAGTTTTTGCTTGTCGGTCAAAATTAGCGGGTCCATATATAGGGGTCTATAGAAAAACGTTACTTATGAGTTCGTTCTCCTTTATTAAGTAGAATCCCGCATATATTGTTCGCCTTAATTCACTGGTTTGAGAGATGTGATGTAAGTGGCCGTACAACTGTTGTTTTATGGGCCCACTCTTCAAGGCTATGCTCAAAATAGCTAGGAGAACTATTTTGTGGTTCCAATCTCATGTATTATCTCTGTGTTTTGTTAGCGTCCATATGGTGTATCAAGAAAGTAGTAATGACACAGCCACACCTTTGAAAAAATTAAGTTTCAATTTTTTCGGTCTAAATATTTAAGATTTCCGATAAATTTTGTGACTTCAAATTTTCTCATCTAATCTTAATACTTTTCGTACAAAAAGATGCTTCCGATTTTTTCAATTTGATATTAATAATTTGTATGCGCTTCTATGCACTCAAGTATCTAATACAAATAATTTGTAATACAAATAATTTGCATCATCTTATTTTTTCCCGTCTCATGCAAATAATTTGCATAATTTTGATTATTCCCATCTAATACAAAAGATTTGGATAATTTTATTTTCTTCCCGTCTAATGCAAATTGTTTGTAGAATTTTGACCATTCCTAGTTTATACTGATAATTTGCATGATTTTAATTATTTCCATCAAATGCAAATAATTTGAATAATTTGCATAATTTGATCTATTCTGATCTAATACTCATAATTTGTATAATTTTAATTATTCACATATAATACCAAAAAAAATTGCATTATATTAATTATTACAATCTAATACAAGTAATTTACAAAAAATGAAATACTTTCAAATAATTTAATCAAATACTAATGATTAAAATATTACTATATATTTTCTATTATTCCTTTCTAATTGTAAAAATAAGGGCACGTCAAAATACTCTCAAATATTCCTATCTTATTGTAATAATTTGCATACACTCGTATATTTCCAAGTATTCCAATCTAATATTGATAATTTACTTTCAAATATTTCTATCAAATACTAATAATCTGCACTCTGCTATAAGGTTTCATCTATTTCTTTCTAATAATAGATATTCGCGCACAATAATATTCTTTCAAATATTCCTATCTTATTCCAATAATTTACATTCTGTTATATGATTTCGAGTATTTCTCTCTAATTACTAATAATTGGCGGGGGTGTCCTCGTGGTGTAATCGTTAAAGCGGTGGACTGCAGGATCATAGTAAGCGAGTTCGTACTCCAGTCACGCTATTCCATTCACTTTCGGACTAATATCCTTGGGAAAGATATAAACCCTCTTATCGTCCCATTTATGAGTTAAATAGTTCAACTACTGTTCTTCTTGGGGGATAGCTTTGGCATTAAATAACCTACAAAGGTTGATATGCCATTAAACAAAGAAAACAAAACATAATAATTGGCGCACTGTTTTTGCTTTCAAATATCTCTATTTCATACTAATCATTTTCACATGGTTACATGCTATCATATATTCCTATCTATTGCTAACGATTTTCAAATAATTATATGCTTTCCTGTGTTCCTGTCTAGTACGAATAATTTGTACAGAAGTAAATGCCTTACAGTATTCCAATCAAATGCTCATAATTTTCCTACCCAGTTGGCTGGGTCTGAAGAATTCGTTGACTGAGTATCTGCTGAGATGGAAGACCCCTAACACACCAACGAATTTATTAGATGTAACACTAAACCGTCTGATGGTGAGAGTTTAGTCTTGAAGCTCTGTGAAACTTTTAGTACACCTTCATTCTTATTACTATCAAGTGCATTCTCGCCCAGATCGGGAGTACTTTCTATGCTTCCATCTATGGGTCAGTTTGAACTATTTAATCATTGACTAGTTGAAATTAACTGCGTACAAATAGAACTATTTGCATTCAATACTTGAAACCATAAAAATGTGGGCAAAAAAAAAAAAAAAGCTCTGGATCATTCAAAATGTTTCCTTCAAACTATTCACTTAAAAATCATATGTATGAACAGTATTTGTTCTTCAATAATCCATATTAGTTGATATGCAATAAAACACAGCCAACCAACCAATCAACCAATTAAATAATTATTTGCTGACAATTATATGGTTTGTTGTATTCCTGCCAAAAAACAATGATTTGTACGCACTTATTTCTTTCAAGTATTTTATCTAAAATTAATATGGATCAGTCGGCTGGGGCTACAGAATACACCGACTGCATCTCTCCAGAGAGCTAAGACTCCCTCAATGAGTATCCTGGATATGACACAAAACAATCTGATGGTAAGTCTTCAATAAGGCAGGAGCTTTGCGGAATGCGGGGTACCTCTTTATTGCCATCGCTCCTTGATCCACTGACACACGGATAGGTAACACCAGGTAGGGTCCTATCTATAAGTCAAATAGAACTGTTTGACATTTAAAATCTGTACTCATATTAAACTGAATTATTTGAAACTGAACTGATTGTTCATTTAACTGAATATAAACAAAAAGAAATGCTTGAAATCATTTCACTTAACGTAAAAAATGAGCTCAGGTTCGTCTAAAAATATTACTTAGAAAATGTGTTAAGAAATCATATATTTCATGAACATGTCGCGCTGCCATCAGGGATTCCCTGACAATTTCTCGCTACCCTTCTCTATCGTCCATACCTCCCAGGAGGTCTTCACGGTTATGTCCTGTATCGGCACATAGCTTTTGTATATAGGTTCTTGCTGGTCATTCTAGCTTTGCTCGTCTATGTGAAGGGGTCCACAGGAGTATATCGCTTATGAATTCGTCCTTACTTCTCCATCAGTGTCCTGCATTTCTGATTCGTCAAACTTTGATAGTTTTGTGATGGGCAGTAGCTGGCCGTACAGCTGCTGTTTTGTGGGGTGTTACCGGCAGGACTTGCTCAGTATTGCTCAAAACCTTCTCGTTTAATCGCCGTCAAGCTTTTTCTCCAAATTATTTGTTAGCGTATATGTAGTGCTTCCATATAGCAGTATTGACACGATCGCTGGTTTGAAAAAACTGCGTTTTATTTTATCAGGCAGGTCTGACTTTCATATGATATTGATAGCTGTCCTTGTCTTTGCTAGTTACGTGTTAATGTCATTCTCAGTTGATGAGGCAATATTTCCTAGATAGGTGAACTCGTCCACTAGTTTCAAAGGCCTCCCTTTTAGTATGGAGATGTCGCCTCTTTGATTAAAGCACATATATTCTGTCTTGTCAGCGTTGACATGTAGGCCTATGACACCAACTGTTCGTTCCAAACTATGTAGTAGGGTTCCGCTTCGGGAGGTGTATTTACCAGAAGTGCTATGTAATCGGCGTAGTCCGCATCATCTATATGTATAAAATAATTTGAGATTTTATGATCTATATTAGATGATATGCCATAAAAAATAAACCAAACCAAACCAAATCTAATACTAATAATTTATACACAATTGTATGCTTTCAAGAATTCCTATTCCACCTAATTTACATTAGTTGATTGTTTTCTTTTAACGGTATGTCAACCCACAAGCAGTTATTTTATACCGAGTGGTTAAGGAACCGCTTTCTTTGATTGTTCTTATTTCCAATTGTTTTGTTTTTGTCCCTTAAATGTTTCTATTTTTTGCAAAGGGTTCTATCAAATACGAATAATGAGACCCTAAGGGTTACTCCCCACCCCCCGAGTAAAAGTATTTCTGATAATAGTGGCAAATAAGACAATTTCAAACTCCTCAGATCTTCTGAAGAGAAGCCTCACCATCTGATGCAGTTTTTTGTCATACCAACGATACCTACTTTTATCTGATATTACCTCACCCCTGGGAGTTGATGTTTTCAAATCCCTCCCCACAACAGAATGAGCTTATTTTTGACAACCGATTTACAATGGGCCGAAAAATTATCAATATTAATTATATTTATTGAATTAATATTGAAAGCAACTTAGCATAATTTAGTTGGTTGATTGCTTAGTTACCTGTGTTTTGCAGCATATCAATTTGTAGATTATTTAATGCCAAATCATATTCCTACGTATTCATTAAATATTTGATTTGTAAATGACTAGTTTGTGGGTAATATCTTTTTCAACGAGTTTGATCTTATTTGTTTGCACACATTTAAATGATTTCAAGTATTGATATCCCACAGTAATAGTTTTATTTGCACGCAGTTAAATGATATCAAGTATTACTATATAATACTATTAATTCTATTCAACATTAATGGTTTCAAGTCTTGTTAATGATTAAATAGTTCTGTTTGACTCATTGTGGGTACTATAACAGTTACTCCCAGTTCAAGTCACAGTGAACTTGAGAGTCATGGTAATGAAGGGGATCCCCATATTCTCCAGAGTTTCAAGACATAAACCTCACCATTAGAAGGTAGAGTGCTATATCCTGGACGCTTTTTTGGATGGATAGGGTTTCTTACCCCTCTGGAAATATGCAGTCGGTTTATTTTTTAGACTGAACTGACTGCTCTGTGAAATAAGATTCTGGTGTTTATTGATGATCATACTGCTGAAGTAATGCTGATCTTATTTCAGGATTTACTGTAATTTCATTGTTAATATCTGTGGTTAGTCTGCCGTTGGGGCACATAATTATATTTTCTATCCAATCATTATTTTCGCCTTGTGCTTCACTTGACCACCTACACAAACAGCTGCACTTGCTGTTTTATGTATATTTTTATTGATTGCGATTGCATTGTTTTCCTTATCCTCACGATTATCATTAGCATCGGAATTATTAAAGTATTTTTTTTTTCTATTGTGTCTAATTCTCTTGAAGCAATTTGGTCGATTTTGTTATGTTTGTGGTTAGTATCCGGCTGTTATTGATAATTAAAGTGAAAGAGAAGCGAGAAATTACGAACACACTCACAAGCATACAGATATGAAAAATATGCATATGCACAGACATAATGTAGCGGATTTACCGAGGTACACATATATACATGTTCGAGAAAAAAACAACTAACAAACAATATATATATATATATATATATATATATATATATATATATATATATATACTCATAAGCATATATACTCGGAAAAGGGCAGTGATATACTCAGTTGCATGCTTGTATTTAAAAGAATTTATATAGTAGTAAAAGTAATGAATTTACTTTATAAAAAAATGTGCAGAAAATGAGATCAGACCTATGATTAATTTTCTAATGTTTTTATTTGTAATAATGATATTACAACTATGTCTAAAAGTAGTTTCCACCCCACCTAGATACACACATGCATATGCACACACAGAGAAATGAACACATACACACACAAACACAGTCGTATACATATATATATATATATATATATATATATATATATATATATATATATATATATATATATATACTGAGTGGTCGATATGAATGGTGAAGCATATGTTAGGATGACGTAGCCACAGAATCTATAGGGGTTTGGAAAAGTGAGTTTGTTGGCAATTCGATCATCAAACCAAGACGATTCGCTGATATCTCATTAATTTGTAATATCTAGTTTTTGATTTTAAAATATTCTGATATTGTTCTGAATTTTTCTGCATAGATATCGGAAAATATTTTACGGATTAAAAACGCTTTCACGTTATTTTTTCTTCCTAATTCTCTCTCTCTCTCTCTCTCTCTCTCTCTCTCTCTCTCTCTCTCTTTATATATATATATATATATAAATATATATATATATATATATATATCCTCTCTCTCAATTGAGAGAGACAGAGAGACATGCATGTACCTACCCCTACATGTAGGCATATTGCTCTATAAAATTTAATCAATGACGTCTTTTTTGCTGGTGTAGCTATATATATCTGTATATATCTATATCTATATATATATATATATATATATATATATATATATATATAATCTGTCTATGTAGTAATTCATATACATACGTACTGTGTATAATTGTGAGTATGTATGTATGTATGTATGTATGTGAGCACCTGATATATGTATGAGTGTGTGTCTTGTAATCATCAGCTTCTTGGAGAAATTTGAGTACTTTAGGTGAGAATCAAACATAGCAAGTGTTGAACGTCTTAGAATCAGATTCATTGAATTAACTTATCCACCTAGGGACAGTGGTGTGTGGTTTACACTAAACAGTGATTACAAGTTGAGTAAAAGTCTTTAGAATTACATACACAAGTCTGATTGTCTATAGCGACGGTTTGCACAGATCTGATAGAGTGTAATACAAATATCGCACTGACTAATTCAGACACCTCACCCGGCACCTTTCTATGTCCAGTGACCTTTTCGGAAGGAGCATTGCCCTCTGGACACAATAGAGCGTTTTCCATTCGCCAGTCAGCGTGTATTTGTCTCAACGACTGCGTCAATTGCACAGTCAGTTTTCATTTGCTGACACTTTGATTGAGACCTACACCCTGAAGAATTTGAGAATTCAAAGGCATGCTCTCTCGCTTTCTGTTTTTCCTATTTCTCTCTGTCTCTCTGTCTCTCTGTCTCTCTCTGTCTCTCTGTCTCTCTGTCTCTCTCTTTCCTCTTTCTGTCTCTGTCTCTCTCTTTCCTCTCTCTTTTCTCTCGCTTTCTCACTCATAATAAACATGCATGTATATATATATATATATATATGTAACTTATCCCAACACAAAACTCATTTTATTTTTCTATATATACGTTCAACTTGGACAAGCGAATGACATAATGTTCGCAGACTGCAGAAAACAAAAATGACGAAAGATTTTCCTGTTGGTACTTCGTTCTTTATGTACCATAAAAACGCATGTCCTTAGTTTTGAACATTTTATAGATTCTACAAAATTTTCAGTTTACCAAGATTTAAAATAGTAAAACGCGGTATTCTCAAGCCAGAAAATCTATTTTCTTAGTTAGTTTACGTTTTTGAAGTATTAGTATGAAGCTTAGAAGAGGTCTAAGTTTCCGTGATGTAATGTCTACAGTGCTGAACTGCGGCTTCGAGGTAATCAAGTTTAATTTCCAGTTGCGCTGTTACGTTCACTTTCGGACTAATTTTGTAACCCTTTATTAACCAAGATATGTGTTAAATAGTATCACTGTTGTTTCTCTTCGGGCCTAACTTTGTCATTATTTGACCCACAAATGTTTATATGCCTGAAATCAAACCTAGGTGGAAATAAATGATCTTTCGAGACTGTTAGGTTCCACCATATTAACAAAAAATTGCCCCAAACACGCAAAATATACTTCAGATTCTATTTACTCTGATTGGCTTCGAATAAGTTGACTCGGTACCCACAATAATTAGGTGGTCAGGAATTGATACAAAACTGAAATTAATGGTGCAGCTCGAGTTCTGAAATTCTGGGGAGTTAGTTTTACCCTTTATTGACATTACTCCCAAATTAAGTCTTCCACTTGGCGGTCATAACTTTTCGTGTCCTATCTATGTGTGAAATAGATCTGCTAAAAAAGTTTCGTATTCGCTAAGAATGATGGATCACATATAACTTTGAATTATTTGTTCTCAGGAAAATAATTTCAAACTAATTGTTCACTAAATATTATTATTAGTTAATTAAAACTATATCCCTGTGAAAACTAATGACTTTATTGAATAGAATTCATCATCATCCTCATATCGTGCTGGCAGCACGGATATCCCTGACCCTCTTTCGCCACTCCTCCCTATCGTTCATCGCCCTAGGCAGGTCTTCAGGACAACAACCTGTATCCTCACATAGCTGCTGAATGTACGTTCGTGCTGGTCGTCCTGCTTTTGCGCGGCCGTGTGTGGGGATCCATAAGAGTACATCTCTTATGAGTTCATCTCTGCTTCTCCAGCAATGTCCTGCATGTCTGGTTCGCCTAACTTGAATAGTTTTCGTGATAGGGGGCAGGTGGCCGTACAGTTGGTGTCTTGTTGGGTGTTGCCGCCAGGACTTGTTGAGGATTGCACGCAGCATTCTTGTGTAATTGCCATCTAGTTTCTTCTCCAGCCGTTTTGTTAGCGTCCATGTAGTGCATCCATATAGTAGTATCGATGTGACCGCTGCCTGGAAGAAACTGCGTTTCATTTTATCGGTTAGGTCTGATTTCCATATAGTCGATAGCCTATTGATAGCTGTCCATGCTTTCGTTAACCTCGTTTCGATGTCCTTTTCGGTTGATTCGACGCTGCTTCCTAGGTACGTGAATTTGTCTACTAGTTTAAGAGGGGTTCCTTCTAGGGTGGAGATGTCCCCCGTTTGGTTATAGCACATATATTCCGTTTTATGTGCATTAACATGGAGGCCTATGCTTGCTGCTGCTCGTTCCAAACTATGCAGAAGTGTTTCGGCTTGGTCAGGTGTATTTGCCAGTATCGCTATGTCATCGGCGTAGTCGGCGTCGGTGATTGTTGTTGCGGGGTATCTTCTGCTTCTTTTCTTCGTCAGTTCGAAGCCATTCTCTTTGATTTTGTCAATCGATGTTCTAAGTACGTAGTCTAGACAAATGATAAAGAGATACGGAGCCAGCGTGTCTCCTTGTAGTACTCCTGCTACTATGTCGAAGTATTCTGTGTCTCCATCTGGTGATCGTACTTTTACTTTAGTGTTTCTATAGAGAATCGTTATTGCCGCTACGGTTTCTTTAGGTATGCCGTACGCTAGTAGGATTTGTTCCATCTTTCCTCTGTGAATGGAGTCGAAAGCCTTGATAAAGTCGACAAATATTAATGTCGCTTGTAGGTTCTTTGCCCGTACACCTTCAAGGATTCTGCGGATGGTTAATATTTGTGAGGTCGTAGATCTATTTCTTCGGAAGCCATTTTGGTTTTTTCTAAGTATGTTGTCGATTTTGGGTTCTATTCTGTTTCGTAGTAGGGCATTGTTATATAAGAATACTAGGAATCATACATATGCCTTCTAAACTTTTGCATTAGATAGGACTACTTGATATATTAGTGAATATATATATATATATATATATATATATATATATATATATATATATATGGATGTAAATCATGGAAAGAAATCCGAAAGTATAGGGAAATTTGAAAAAATGAAGTAATCCGAAAGTGATGAATTTACTACGAAGGAAGATCGATGTTAAAACGTTTCGGTTTAAATAAACCTTCATCAGGACATTAAATGGTGAAACTAATGTTGATATAATAGCGATATATTTTTAATAAAATACAAAATCAAAGAAAGTAGTATATACTCAAAGAAAGATCACATAACTGTTCAATCATTCTATCATTTTTTTTTTCGAAAATATTTCACAGGTAATTTTTTTAAGCAAATGGAACTTCTAAGAGATACAAGAAGAAGAAGAAGAAGAAGAAGAAGAAGAAGAAGAAGAAGAAGAAGAAGAAGAAGAAGAAGAAGAAGAAGAAGAAGAAGAAGAAGAAGAAGAATTTGTTTATTTATTCTGAGACATTCTCTTCGATATTTGTAGAATTTGGGATATTAATAACTGAAAAATATGGTGTATCAAGAATATTCTATGCCAATTACCCTATGGAGAAGGGAATTTACCTTCAAAATTAAAATTCTCAATAAAATATTTTTTTTACTTCATTCAACATTAAACGGGTAAATAGATGAATAATGAATATAAGAATATTTCTAATTATATAGTATACGAACTTCATGAGATAATGTTAATAATTTCATTGTCCATGAAAAATCATAAAAATATCAATAATTATATAGCTCAACACCCCACAAGGCACCAACTATACGGCCACCTGTCTCTCATCTTGAAAACTATCCAAGTTAGACGAACCAGACATGTAGGTCACTGCTGGAGAAGCAGGGACGAGCTCATAAGGGATGTACTCCTATGGACCCCCACATATGACCGGGCAATAGCAGGACGACTAGCACGAACATACATCCAGCAGCTATGTGAGTATCCAGGGTGTGGCCCTGAAGACCTGCCGGAGGCGATGAACGATAGGGAGAAGTGGCGAGAGAGGGTCAGGGATATCCGTGCCTGTGGCACGATATGATGATGATGATGATGATGACATTCCAAACGATGATATTAATGATTATATAGTTCATAAAAACTTCACAAGATAATAGGAATCATTACATAGTTCATAAATACTTTATTAGATGATATTAATAATTGCATATTTCATTAAAATTTCACTATAAAGCATTTAATATCGTTGTTGTATGGAAACACAAAATTTATAAGATGATATTAATAATTATAGAAATTAAAGAATGTTATTCGATGATATCAATAGCTTTCCTTATGTGTGTTGTTGGAAAACTGACATTTCATGATATAATATTTATAGTTCAATATTTCATAAAAATATATGGGTCATTACTTTTTTTCCCAAAATATGTAGAATAGAAACCAGTAAGTCATAAGATGATAATGGTCATTATCATCATCATCAAGTTGTGCCGATAGCACATATTCATTTTCTTCTCTCTCACCTTTGTTCCTTATCGTCAATCCCTATCGGGTAGTCCCCTACACTGTAATGAGTTTTTTTTCACACAGCTAATGTGTGAAAGTCTTTGGTGGTGTGTTCATATTTTGGAGTCCATACGAAAAAAATAGCTTATCAATTCATCCTTACTTCTCCAGCAATGCCAAGAATAAATTAAATATGATATAATATTGATATAAAATGATAGTAATAACCTTTGATATCTATGTTGTATTCATTTCATAAAAAAGAAAATATCAATAAATTATCTGGATATGCTACCTTTTGTAACCTTAATTAAATAAATTTAACGTGTCCCTGTCATTATTCTGAATTATAAATGTCAATGTCTCCAAATAGCATTTCCGTGAGTGAAACATACAAAGTAAAAAAAAAAATCTGTATTTACTCTTTCCTTGTAAGTCGGAATCATCTTGTGAAGGGCAACTGACTCTAAAACGAATGGTTTTTCGCATCTATCATACGACTAAACTGTTAGTTTTAACTGGAAATCGGGAAATCATATCTAACCAACTATGACGGTTTCTATCCTGTTTTTCTTTACAAATACAGAGAATAATTCTAATCAATATCCCTATTTATGTAAAGTGATACTTGAAACGGAGAAGTAATTTCGACTCTAGGGAATAAAATCTTCGAAAGCAAATTATCTTTTTTCTCAGATCTACTTACAGACAAAAGCCACACACTTTGCCAGTTATTCACTAGTAAATATTTAAAATAATAGATCATCACATTTAGTTTATATTCTTAAAATTTATACACGCACTGGTAATATTTTTCAGTCTTTTATAAATTAGCATGTAGAGATATATGTGTAGATATATGTGCTGAAATATGTCGAAGTGAGTTGAATTTGGAGCTACAGAACCTTTGTTTATTCTTGTAAAATACCAAAATAAAGGATACTCTGATGGTTCAAGTTTGTTCGAGGTAATTTTCTGTGATAGAGTCTGGTTTTATTTTTACATCAGGACTTATTGTTAATGATTTCTGTGCTTTGCTTAGCATATGTAAGAGTGTTATTGATATTGGGAAATCAGTAATACATGAACTGACTTTGCTACCAAATGTTTCATCACAGTAATGTATATAAGTATCAATCCGTATCGGCTAAACATAATTGTACGTTGTCTTCACATATGACAACAATTGTCTTATACCTTTAGAAAGAGCAACAGGCCAAAATAGTTTTGTGTTGCAAGTCATCGATAACACGGAGGAATTATTCTGAAAGTACACTCTTATTTTAGGATTCATCTATCTCAGCAGGTTTGAGAATATCGCACAAAAATTGAAGATTTTTTTCCCACAAAGATATAGACAGAAGATTGATTTATCATTTCTAAGTTGGAAATCTGAAACTGACAGCATGGACCCTGCTCGTACTTTTTTTTACTGATAAAGGGAATTATGTATCCTGCCAAATGATGCGGTAAAAAAAATACTTATTCGAATCAAATATTTATGTATATGATTCATTGAGATGTATATTTGGTTGGCGGTGTTTTACGGCATTTCAACCCTTGTTGTTTATACAAATGCCAAATCCAGTTCTTAGATATGCATTAAATATATTAATGTGTAAAGGAATAGTTTTTTAGGTTAGAATTTTGACACAAGCCAGAGCTCATTTGTAAGCAAAAAGTTATATGGTTTTAAGTATAGTAATCTAATATTAATAGTTTCTTTTACAAATGGTTTAACGTGTTGTGCATTTATATTAATAGTTATTATTGACCTAAGTTAAATAGTTTCAAGTATTGCTAGGTAACATGAATAGTTTTATTACCATACAATGAAATGGTTTGCATATTGCAATCAAGACTAATAATTCTAATTGCTGTGGTTAAGTGGTTTTCAGTTGGGTAATTGATTAAACAGTTTTATTTGACCCACTTAGGGGGTCCAACAAGAACTACCACTCATGGGGCACAGTGAATTGAGCTTCACCATCTGATTGTTTAGTATCATATTCAGGACACTCGTTGCGGGTGAGCGTTTTACCATACCTGCAAAGATGCGGTCGGTGCATTATATAGCTGCAGCTGATTGGACTATGAAATATGTACTGTTGTTACGAGTTGTTGAATTAAAACATATAAATATGTATGGATATAGACAGCAAGACTCTTAAAGAAAATTACGAATACTGTCAAATAATGAGGTAAAAACAATACGTTAGAATCATATATATATATATATATATATGTATAGTTCCTTGAAATGTTTACCGTCATATATATATATATACGTTAGAATACGTTAGAATGTTTACCGTCATATATATCATCATCATATCGTGCTGGCAGCACGGATATCCCTGACCCTCTCTCGCTATTCCTCCCTATCGTTCATCGCCCTAGGTAGGTCTTCAGGACAACAACCTGTATCCTCACATAGCTGCTGAATGTACGTTCGTGCTGGTCGTCCTGCTTTTGCGCGGCCATGTGTGGGGATCCATAAGAGTACATCTCTTATGAGTTCATCTCTGCTTCTCCAGCAGTGTCCTGCATGTCTGGTTCGTCTAACCTGAATAGTTTTCGTGATAGGGGGCAGGTGGCCGTACAGTTGGTGTCTTGTGGGGTGTTGCTGCCAGGACTTGTTCAGGATTGCATGCAGCATTCTAGTGTAATTGCCATCTAGTTTCTTCTCCAGCCGTTTTGTTAGCGTCCATGTAGTGCATCCATATAGCAGTATCGATGTGACCGCTGCCTGGAAGAAACTGCGTTTCATTTTATCGGTTAGGTCTGATTTCCATATAATCGATAGCCTATTGATAGCTGTCCATGCTTTCGTTAACCTCGTTTCGATGTCCTTTTCGGTTGATTCGACGCTGCTTCCTAGGTACGTGAATTTGTCTACTAGTTTAAGTGGGGTTCCTTCTAGAGTGGAGATGTCCCCCGTTTGGTTATAGCACATATATTCCGTTTTGTGTGCATTAACATGGAGGCCTATGCTTGCTGCTGCTCGTTCCAAACTATGCAGAAGTGTTTCGGCTTGGTCAGGTGTATTTGCCAGTATCGCTATATCATCGGCGTAGTCGGCGTCGGTAATTGTTGTTGCGGGGTATCTTCTGCTTCTTTTCTTCGTCAGTTCGAAGCCATTCTCTTTGATTTTTTCAATCGATGTTCTAAGTACGTAGTCTAGACAAATGATAAAGAGGTACGGGGCCAGTGTGTCCCCTTGTAGTACTCCTGCTACAATGTCAAAGTATTCTGTGTCTCCATCCGGTGATCGTATTTTTACTTTAGTGTTTCTATAGAGAATCGTTATTGCCGCTACGGTTTCTTTAGGTATGCCGTACGCTAGTAGGATTTGTTCCATCTTTCCTCTGTGAATGGAGTCGAAAGCCTTGGTAAAGTCGACAAATATTAATGTCGCTTGTAGGTTCTTTGCCCGTACACCTTCAAGGATTCTGCGGATGGTTAATATTTGTGAGGTCGTGGATCTATTTCTTCGGAAGCCATTTTGGTTTTTTCTAAGTATGTTGTCGATTTTGGGTTCTATTCGGTTTCGTAGTAGGGCATTGTAGATTTTGGCAGCTATGGATGTAAGTGTTATGCCTCGGTAGTTTTTGGCTAATCCGAGGTCCCCCTTTTTAGGGAAGGGGAGTATGCATCCCTTCATCCATCTATCTATCGGATTTTGATTGTATACTGCGTTGCAGTGTCGGAGCAGTATGTCGTCGAATTGTCTGGTCTTCCATACTTCCGGGGCAATTTCGTCCAGCCCTGCAGCTTTCCTATTTTTAATTTTTCTGAGAACCGAGTCGAGTTCTTCTTGTGTGAACGGTCCAAGTTTAATGTCTAATTGTTTGCTAATTATTCTGGTGATTGGTTCATGCGTTATTTTTGGTGGGTTTCCAAGTAAGTTTTCGAAGTGCTGTTTCCACAGTTTTATTCTTTCTTGTTGGTTTGCTGCTTTAAGTTTTGCTTTGGCTGTGTTCTTTCTTCTGCTCACTTCGTTTATTGTTTGCCAGGCTATTCTAGATTGTCTATCTTCCACCGAGTCTCTAATCTTATCTATCTGATTTTGAATGTATTCTGTCTGTTCCTTTATATATATGCCTGCTAATTGATATTGTGCCGTTTTTAGTTTTAAGGCATACCGTCATATATATATATACGGAGAGAGAGAGAGAGAGAGAGAGAGAGAGAGAGAGAGAGAGAAAGAGAGAGTCGAATAGCATATGGTTTAACTGTTATCATCGTATGATAGATACTAGGAACTGAGTTCCAACCCTTGTCGAGACAGTTTACGTAGCACTTCACGTTAATGCCCTCATGAAATGCTTATCTGTTACTCCCTAATTTGTAAAATAGTTGAGCGAACAGGATTTATCATTTTTAATAAGGCCAACCCTGTAGAAAAAGGACAAATCGATGAATTAAAAAATCTGCAGGGAGTTATTCAGAAAAATA
The DNA here is from genome assembly GCA_963585895.1 of Sepioteuthis lessoniana. Lineage (NCBI taxonomy): Eukaryota > Metazoa > Mollusca > Cephalopoda > Myopsida > Loliginidae > Sepioteuthis > Sepioteuthis lessoniana. The sequence continues at coordinate 70,669 of CAUZXS010001771.1, read as the reverse complement.
TGTAGCATAATTATATACTGTTCTTCTGTACAATGAAAAGTCCTACAATATATTTTCGAGGTGAATAAAATATATATGTAATAAATCGAGCGGTTTACATCTAAAAAACAACTGTTGAGCACTCTTACGTCTTGTGCGTGGGCTAAGCAAGTTATCTATTGACGAAGACCTGCAAAGCAATGTGCAGAAATTTATACACTGAACATATTTATTTCTGTTCGGATAAAACAATGCGTACACGTTACAGAATTATTATCTTACTTTTCCCCATAGTCGATATTGTGAATAATGCACATGTTCCTAATTGTGATTGTCCAGTCGGCTGGGGATGTAGAATGCACCGTCTGCTTCTCTAGAAATGGTAAGACCCCCCTACCCCGAAAAGTGCCCTTGATATGACACTAAACAATCTGATGGTGAGGTTACAGTACTGCTGGAGCTTTGGGGAATGCGGAGAACGTCTTTATTGCCATCAGTCCCGTGTTCACTCGGGCCCGTAGTTGTTGCACCTATTTATGGTTAAATAGAATTAAACCAGGGTTTCTAGAATTGACTGATTTTTGTATTTAAACTGTGTATTTATGCTAAACTGAATTGTTTAAAATAGAACTGTTTTGACATTTAAACTTCATACTCGTGCAAAACTGAATTATTTGAAATAAAACTGTTTTGATATTAACTCTGTGTATTGCCCAGTCGGCTGGGGCTGTAGAATACAATGACTGCACCTCTGTAGAGGGGGAAGACCCCCTAACGTGTGTCCTGCATATGACACTAAACAATCTGATGGTGAGGTTCCAGTGATTCTGGGGCTTTGAGGACTTTGGAGCACCCCATCATTGCCATTGCTCCCAGGTCCACCTCAAGCCTGGAAAAGTAGCACCTGATAGGGTCCGATCTATGGGTTAAATAGAACTAAACTTCATACTTATGCTAAACTGAATTGTTTGATTTATAACTGTTTGGTTAAACTGAACAGCTTGAAATAGAAATGTTTTTGATAGTTAAACTGTGTACTTATGCTAAACTGAATTGATTTAAAATGAACTGTTTTTGACATTGAAACAGTACATACACGAATCTGAATTGTTTAATCCAGAACTGTTTTGAAATTTAACTCTGCGTAAACAAAATCTATATTTATACTAAACTGGAGTGGCTGAATTAAAACTGTTTGAATAAATTGACAAGGTTGAAATATTTTTTTTTACGATAAAACTGTGTACTCATACTAAACTAAATTGTTTTAAAAGGACAGATTATTTGTATAAAAAAGTTGATTTGCCATGAAACCCTACCAACCAACCAACCAACCAACCTATTAGTGGTAATTTACTAAGCTTTTTGCTTAGATGTGGCACAAGGCCATATGAAAGGGGCACCCAATGAGACTCGAACTCACTCATGTAGGTTTGCTAGTTGAGCTTGCTAACCATTACACCACCAGAGGCGCCTTCAACCAACCTATTAGTGAATGAGCGCAATCCTAACTACCTTGAATCATTTACATTCATTTCAGTTAGTGGCGTTACAGCCGATCGAGATGAAACTTTCTGATATCCCAGGTTCTTGTGGTCGATTTAATAAACCGCCAACTTTGGTAGACTACGCTCCACAGCAAAACAAGAAAGTTTGCACCATACATCATGTTGGATGTAAGCTTTAACGCACGCAACGCTGTCAAAAACAGATGACTGTGATCGTTTGTAAGATAAATAATCTACAAGAAGTTTAGATTTGATCTCGTTTGTCAAATCATTTTGCTGTACACCAATTGAATTGATTTCGAATTTCAAAGCATATAATTACATATTATATATATATATATATATATATATATATATATATATATATATATATATATATATATATATATATATATATATATATATATATACATGTATGTATGTGTGTACGTGTGCCTGTGTCTCTGTGTGTGTCAGTGTGATTACATAGCATATTTATGAATAAAGAGGAGGCGCATTAAGGTGTTACACTTATGTTCAAATCCTGGCTGGGTTAAGTACGTTTTCCTACGAACTAATTCCCATCAGAAAGGTATGAATCCCCCAACTATCGGTAAGTAGTAGAAATGCAGGTTTTTTTAGTCTTAGTCATGAGACAAATATTGGAGATAGAAAACCATGGATTCAAAGAAGGTATACTCAGCCCAAAAATGAACTTGTCCACTTTTTGTAAAAACAACCATCAATTATCCATTCATCCGTATATATATATATATATATATATATATATATATATATATATATATATATATATATATAGTTAAGAGGGAAAAACAGAAAGACAGACAGACAGGCAGAGGAAGATTGATCAAAAACCCATATAATAAGTATAATTGTTTCAGATAATGGTGAATATGTCTTATTAATTTTGTAATGATGATTCAATTGGGCATCTGCTCACACTTTTAAAACTGAGAGTATGTAATCGAGGTAAAACTTACTTGTTTTATTTATTGTTTCAATTAGATTTTATGCATATCTCTCTTTTATGAGTTCCTGTTACTATTGCTATATTTACATACGAGTTGCTATCAGAGCAAAATATTCTTAATCTTCATGAATGTGAACTAAGAAAGGCATTTCTGATTACCTCTGGATGGAATTGCCCAGTCTGCTGTGGCTGTAGAATACAACGACTGCTTCTCTGCAGAGGGGTAAGAACCCCCCCCCCACAACGAGTGTCCTGGATATGACACTAAACAATCTGATGGTGCAGTTCCAGCAATGCCTCTTCATTGCCATCGCTCTCAGGTCCACTCTGGCCCGGAGTGGTCGCACCTGATAAGGGTCCTATCTATGGGTTAAATAGAACTACGTGCTTCTTTCACTATACTGATTTTTTTGCATTTAAACTGCGTATTTATGCTAAACTGAATTGTTTAAAATAGAACTGTTTTGCCATTCGAACTGCGTACTAGTACTGAACTGCTCGAAATAGAACTGTTTTTGACGTCTAACCTGTGTACTTATGCTGAACTGAATTATCTTAAATAAAAGTGTCTGACATTTAAATCTGTGTATTGCCCAGTCGGCTGGGGCTGTAGAATACACTGACTGCATCTCTGCAGAGGGGTAAGACTCCCCCCCCTAATGAGTGTCCTGGATATGACACTAAACAATCTGATGGTGAGGTTCCAGCAGTGCTGGAGCTTTGGGGAATACGGAGTACCCCTTCATTGCCATTGCTCCCAGGTCCACTCTGGCCCGGAGTGGTAGCACCTGATAGGGCCCTATCTATGGTTTAAATAGAACTAACAGAATACTTATGCTAAAATGAATTCAGTAAACTGAATAGCTTGAAATAGAAACGTTTTTGACAATTAAACTGTACTTACACTTAAACTGCGTGCTTATGCTTAACTGAATTATTTCAAATTGAACTGTTTTTCGACATTAAAACTGTATTTACACTTTACTGAATTGTTACATATAACTGATTAAATACTTTGAAATGGAAATGTTTTTGACAATTAAACTGTGTACTTATGCTAAACTTAACTGTTTTCAATAGAACTGATTATTTACATGAAAATGGATTTGGCGTTAAATAACCTACAAAGGTCGATATGCCACAAAACCAACTAAAACAAACCAACCAAATCATCAGGATGGAAATATTTAAAATGGACATTTTTATATATACCAGAAAATATAAATTGTGGAAAACGCACATCAGTATCGCCCCATTGTTAAATTGCATTTTGGGGGTAATTCTAATAACTTACGTTTCGTTATATTGTTGCAGAATAGGCTGTTTTTGCTGGGTTTTTTTTTATAGAATCTACCACGTCTGCTTATCGTCGATATGTAGTTCTATAATTAATTAGTTCCCTTTATTTGAGAGTGAAATCTACCAAGTTCAGTGGCGTTTCAAGGCCATGTGCCCTGACATAAGACATGGGAACTTATATTCGGATTAATGTGTATATTCTGACCAATAGATTGACCAATTGGACTGTGCCAGCAGTTAGAACGAAACCCGAATCTCATGGGCAAGGCCACGAGAAAAGACCCAAATGTGCAGTTGGTTACAATAGGAAACCGAATGATTCTGTCAGAACACGAAATGAGAGGAACATAACCTAAGGCACCAGTGATGAAGCAATTGGTCTTCAACAAAGTCTGACTGAATTAAAAGGACTTACAGTTTCTCAATATCGTACCAACTATAAAGAACTCTCAATTTCTATATATAATTTAGTGTTTACCTTCACGGCGCCATCAAAATTTCTGCATCTCGCTTTATAAACGATAGCGGAATGGCAATCCCAGGAATTCTGGTAGTTGTAAGAAATGGCCTGACACGAGACACTGAGATTTTAGAAAAAGATCAGTCCGTTTGTTAACTGGACACCGACAAACCACAACCTAAATTTCATGGCGAAGAGAAACCACCCCGCCCAACTATAGGGTTGGGCATCGATTTATGAAAGAATAAATCTTTCCTTAATTAACTGCACGAGAAAAAGTTTCTAATTATTCTGTTTATGATTATTTCTTATGTTCTTTTTCGATTGGCCAAATGTGATTTGTCTTTTTTACTTCACTTCTCTCTTTTCCTTTTCTGATAAGGAAAACCTTGTCATCTCTTCGTATCTGCAACGTTATCCAGTAACCATATCTGCGAGAACTTTCGAGATTCTCATTACCTAAGACTTTCAGGTAAAATCCGTTTCATGTTTTGGATTCCGTATCTTTGCCATTAATACATCTGACAGAATCCCCGAAACATATCAATCATTAAGTCGTTGATGAAATGAGCAAAACTAGACTGCGCGTTGTCACTCTCAATGCAACCGTTAGATGTAAGAATCTTCAAATTTTATCCCAATAAAAGGGGGCGTCCGATGGGTATGCAATAATGTACATAGTACAACTTTTGATTTGTGTTTTTTGCCGCTGCCGTGGATTGACGATCATTATGTTTCTGATTTGCTTAAAGCCTAATAGGCTCTCAAGCAATAAAAATAAGAAAAGAAAAAAAAAAACATTCCGAAAGATTCTGGTAAAAATTATTCACAACGCCAAGGAGTGAAATTCTACGTTAGTTAAATAAAACTAATCTCTCACATTTTTTGATATAATGATGATACTGTCTTCTCTTCATTCATATCTTAAGATACAACCGATGAAGTTGTTTTTCAATTGATTTACCACCATCTTTATAGATTTCAATTAGGATGTGGTCAAAAACTGCTTTTTTAAGCTTCTTCACCTATGTAATGGATTTTGTTATTTCAGGTGGTTGTGAAGTTGATCGTAGTAGATGAGGTGCTGTGGATTAAACTCAAAGATAGATTCATCCATTGAATTCTGTCAAAGTTTTCATTTAAATGTTAGTGCCTTGTAGTTTTCATTTCGCTTTTGTCCTTGAGTAAGATACAGCTGCCAGCTCTGAGTTGTGTTATATGACTCAAGACTAATTCGCCATTGATAGTTTTTGAAACAAGGAAAAACTAGTGAGTGCAATTGGTATTAGCAAGGAATTATATTTACCATTCCTCACGTGTAAGCCAAGTGTTATTCATGGTTCTTGTTCTCGACTGTGGCTTTGGGTTCCTTGAATTGCATTTTTTATGTGCGTAATGCTGTTCGTCTCCTTCTACCAAAAACGAGTTGTTTCCTCGAAATGGTTGGCATTCTCAGCTCGCCCTACTCTTCGGACAAATTTTGAATATTTCGTACTGAGCTGTTCATTGTGGCTTCGAAAATATTTAAGACTAAGGTTTTCAGGTTATTCTAGGATTCTTTTATGTTTTTGGAAGAGCTGTAAAGAGATCATTTCTCTAATAGGCAGTATTTAAATTTACTAATTATGGTTGATTGTTTAAAGTTTGATTGTTTATATATAGGTGCCTTCTTGAAAGCATAAATTATATACTGCATCGAACGAACGGATAGTCTGTTTAGCAATTTTCGGCATCAATCATGAAATGAGGAAGTGCCCGTGGTGTAATGGTTATCGTAGCAGGAATTGGACACGGCGACACGAGTTCAAATCCTGGACTGATTTCATTTCACATAGTACTAATACCCTTGGGAAAGGTATGAATCCAATTATTCTCCCTCCAGCTATGGGTAAATAGTAGGACAGACTAGGTTCTTCAGCCTTGGTGAGGCAACTAGTCTAGGAGAAGGAAAACTCTGAATTCAAACCTGTTAAACTCCGCTGCCCGAGCGGAGGGGTTGGGTAAATATGATGATATCACAGCTACGAACGATGATATAATCTAAAAGGCACCGATAACCTGAGCTGTGATGTTACCATGCAGGTTTAGAGATTGCTGGGTTTTTTTTTTTAAATTTTGCTTTTTATTTTAGAAGTAAAAGAAAAACTAATGAGTATTAGTTAAAATTAGAACGATATTGGTAAGTCACTGTTACCCACTGCTGTTCAAATGGTTAAACACCTTGCACATTGGGAGTGACTATTTGGTGTAGTAGCTAAGGTGCTACTCTGTGACAACATTGTAAGTGAGTTCGAACTCTAATCGAGCTATCATGTTCTCTTTCAGACTAATATCCTTGAGAAACGTATGAACCTATGTATTCCCCTGGTTATGGGATTACTAATACCACTACTTTTTTTTCAATACGGATGGATTTTGCATTAAATAACTTACGGGTGTTGACTATATTTAACAAAGAAACCAAAACTTGTAAACTTTAGCGCTGAAATCGAGAAGAGCAAATTGTTCTCTTTTCTTATCTTACGCAATCTGTCATTGACACAAGAACTGTAGGCCACTTGCATGTCATCTATGGCAACTAAACTAGGGGTTGATACAGTGTACGATGGCTTATTTTTTCGTCGGAGTTTTATAAGTGGTTTACTGATGTCCATCGGATATTCGTTCAAATAGTTAAAGAAATAGCTCTTTATTGCTTAACCTACTCTATCAATATACGATTTAATTGCTATTGCGTCCTTTTAATAGAATTTTTATCTATCATTAGGCTCTCTTTTTGCATATCATTAGCAAGAATATTTTTGTTGAGAGTAGATATGTCAATGGCTCTATATTTTTTAATCACACGAGTCACACAACTTGCCATTATTCAGATTTTACCGAGTTTGCTGTGTTGTTAAGAGTGCTGATATTCCAAGAAAAATGTTAGAACATTTTTACCACAGGTTTACTGCTATGGACCAAGATGGTAAACAAATGAGCTTTGCTTGGGGTATATTTACTTATCCTTCCCAGAGTAAGATGAGAAATGTGATTCAGAAAAAGAAGTGATAAAACATTTAAAAAAAGCTGTTTGGTTTTTTTTTAATATACTTTTGCATCAATTTCGAATTTTACTTAGTCTCCACGGACTCTATTATATTTTTTTAAAATCAATAATATATTTTTGGGGAAAAAATGCGGGTAACATTTGTCTGAATTTCTGAGACGAAGCTTGATGAGTTTTATCATTCAGGGTTTTCGGATAATTGTCTTCATCTTCATACTTATATTCATCATATTTTGGCCGATATGTCGTCCGGCCTTCTTCAGGTGTCCCTTGTCGAACTCGGGAGCCTACACGGAACTTCGAAGAACTTCCCTTATTTAATCCACGAGGGATCGCTTCTTCTGATTCCATTAACTATAACAGAGTAAAAGTATTAAGTATCCCTGTATTGTTACTGGCTTGCAGTCAGGATTGAACCTGCAACCTCCCAATGATTGTCTCTTAGAAAAGGGAAATACTCCTAAAACCATTACGTTATATGTGCAGTGGGTAGCAGTCAATTGTCTCCCTCTCTCTTTCACATACACACTCAAGTTCTCTCTCTGTCTGACAGAGACAGAGATAGACAGAGAGAAATTGAGAGAGAACTAGAGTGTGTATTTGAAAGAGAGAGGGAGAAAATTAACTGCCACCCATTGCACATATAACGTAATGGTAATAAGTGACTGTATTTTCTGTGTCTGTCTCTGTCTCTGTCTCTCTCTCTACATATATATATATATATATATATATATATACACATCTATTTGTATTAGAGCATGTGAATGTTTGATTGTGAAGGTCTGTGCGTGTGTAGTGGGTGATTTACAAGCCATGGCCCTCAGGTCAATAGTTACTACTTGTTTGAGATACATCAATATGATGAAGTATCAGACAAAATCAAACTTAAAAGTTGATTCCATTTTTCTTTCCGATAAAGCCCCTCTGTCTTTCTTTCTCTCTCTCTCTCTCTCTCTCATTATCACCTTCTCTCTATCTCTCTCTCACTCTGTCTCTCTCTGTGTCTCTGTCTGTGTGTCTGTCTGTCTGTCTCTCTCTCTCTCTCTATATATATATATATATATGTGTGAGTGTGTGCGTGCGTGCATGCGTGTGTGTGTGGCTGTGTGTGTGCAAAACTTGCAGCCATCGATTCTTGATAATTGATAAATGACTGTATTTTGAGCCTATTAGTTTAAGTAACACACACACACACACACACACACACACACACACACACACACACACACACACACACATATATATATATATATATATATATATATATATATATATATATATATATATATATATATATATACATGTCTTATGAGCAAATATTTTACAAGTCTGTCTATGAGTTCATGAGTTTGTCTGTGTCTCTGCCTAAGATATATGCAACCAAATTTTTAAAAAATTATTTAACTTTAATTTATAATCTTACATATATATCAACTGCATAATATGGATTGTGAGAGATATTTAGAAATCACGTGTAAATAAAACGGATTAGAAAAAAACAAAACAGAAACAAAACTGTTTCTTATTTTTTCTTTAAGTTTTCCCAAATTGTTCAAATCGTTTCTGTTATGTTCATTATTCTTTATTCTTTATTCGTAATGTAAACGCATATTAATGATTTGCAAACAGTATGTTATGCAATTGATTTGAATAAATTTCCTAATAGCAAAATATTCGCCACTTTATTCTTATTCAAACTTTGATTAGTGGTGAATATTTTCAAACTATTACCGGCATATTCTATTAATATTTTTATTAAACTTATAAACATCACAAACTATATGGGAGCTCATGCATATGCAGATGTAGTCAAGGTATATGGACGCATCAGTCGTTCATGTATCGAGAAAATGAAACGTGTAGATGGAGAGAAAAAACGGAAAGAAGAAATTAGCATGCATTGATTCTCCAGCTTCGATGAAGATCGGGAAAAGATGGCAGTGGATCCGATTAGCCATTGCCAACTGAAAACATATCCAGGGATAAAAAAGACATTTCAAATGTGAAGGGCTTCTTTAAACCTTTTTTTCGTAAATGAGAAAAAACAACAATCATAGGACTTCTTATGCGTTATTACACACACACACACATACACACACACACACACATATATATATATATATATATATATATATATCTTTCAAAAGAGTATTAATCCGAAAGTGAACATAATAGTGTAACTGGAGGTGTAAGGGAGGTGCTCGTGGTGTAATCGTTATCACTGTAGGAAATGAACACGGCGACACGAGTTCAAATCCTGGACGAGACTGATTGCATTTCACATAGCACTAATACCCTTGGGAAAGGTATGAATCCAATTATTCTCCCTCCAGCTATGGGTAAATAGTAGGGCAGACTAGGTTCTTCAGCCTTGGTGAGGCAACTAGTCTAGGAGAAGGAAAACTCTGAATTCAAACCTGTTAAACTCCGCTTAAAACTGACCTTGTGTCATATCCTGCCCGAGCGGAGGGGTTGGGTAAATAGGATAATAGTGTAACTGGAGTTCGAAATCATTTTCTTCGAAGCCGCTACATTTATCTTATGAGGACTCCTCCTGCAGCAATAATATCTTCAGACCCTCATCATATATATATATATATATATATGTGTGTGTGTGTGTGTGTATGAATATATATATTTATATCTATATATATATATATATATAGGAGTCCACGTAATATAAAAGTAACAGCTTTGAAGAATACGATTGCGAACTCCATTCACGTTATTACGTTCACTTTCGAACTAATACACTTTTGAAAGATATGAAAACTATTATTCACTCAGATATGAGTTAAATACTTGCAAGTTTGGACGACTTTTGATTTCTTCACGGGAATAGTGGATCACATCCTTCTTAGTCGGATCGTACGTAAGAGAGTATGTCAAAACACAGGTTGTACTTATTGCGTTTCCCTAGTGTGTACTGGACTCTGCTTTCTCTCTCTCTCTCTCTCTCTCTCTTTCTCTCTCTCTCTCTCACTCACTCACTGAGCTTAGTCATTGACTGATCTCCCGTCGTCTACCTATCTTTGTTTTCGCTTAAAGACCACTTCTTGTATATCATTCTCAATTTACCAAATTATTCCCGATTATTTTGTTAAGAAAACAAGGACTCAACTTTTCTATTTTTCAGGCTTAAAATAAATAAACATTCCGATAGCAGCCGAAAAGGGATTCCGGGGAAGGGCGTAACTTTTTCAAAACCAGAGCGATTCAAGATTTCAAATCTCTTCGTTATTATTTTCTTTACTAAACAATTATCCTGTCCGAATCTTAGACATCATGCCCGCTCTAGATCTCCTTCAACCAGTTGTGATCTTTTTTTACCAAAACATCTTCATTCTTAGTTTTTTCCCCGATTTCAACATACCTACCGGCAAAGAATAATGTTTCCATGCCATCTGATGTGAATGAATGCAATGTCCAGAAAGGAATCAGCAGGGGTTTGGGCAGGCGAATTCCAATCATACAGACCGCCACTCGATACTAGTTAGGTCTTTGTGAGTTCAATCCCACCCAACACATTTCACAATTTCAAATCGATTTCTTTAAAGCCCATTGATTCTTTCTTGATATTCATTTCAACTACCAGATTTCTGCTGCCTTAGGATCTGACATTGTCCACCACTCCAGATCGCTAAGTGTACTCACATGCAATGATATAAGTGCAAGCACTTAGGTTACCTTGTCAAATACAGAGAACAACGTGTGGTTATAAAGATTAATTCCTGTGATTATATACTCCTAGATCACTTACTCTCCCAAAGCTATTTACACACATGTGGGACGATATCATACGGGGTCCTGTCTTTCAATGTGCAGTGAAACACAAAAGGTCTCGTAAGGAATTCGAACTTAAATTGTCAATTTCACTTTCCTTGACGATATACACTTTCTCTCTCTCTCTCTCTCTCTCTCTCTCACACACACACACACACACACACACACACACACACTATATATATATATATATATATATATATATATATATATATATATATATATATATCTTTAAGAAAAAAACCAAAGACCGGTTAATTCATGATTATAAATTTATTTCGGTCCCGTATTTTCAGTTTCTGGTATGAACCAAAAAACATGAAGAAAAAAAATTATGAAGAAAAAATATTAATACGGGACTTCTTCAGACCCAATGGATAATTAATTAAATTCAAATTTAAATTTGAATTTAAATTTAAAACCAGAATAAACACGTGGGGTGTAGGGGGGACGAGATTAAGGAGTTACCTCCTCGTTTTATTGAATTTCCGTTTTTATTTTAATTTTTCATATATATATATATATATATATATGTATGACTAGCCCGAACTTACATACAGCAGCTATGTGAGGACACAGGATGTAACCCAGAAGACCTGCCGGAGGCGATGAACGATAGGGAAAAGTGGCGAGAGATGGTCAAGGATATCCGTGCTGGCGGCACGACATGATGATGATGATGATGATGATGATATATATATATCAGCAACATTCTCTGATAAACTCCTACTTCAGCTTTCCCATGAGACGTTCGTAAGAGAAAACCATTCAATTCACTCTTAACGTGTAAACTGAGGTAGCATTAAAAGACAGTTCAATGAAATACTTTTAAAAATTGAAACCCATATAAATAACGGATAAATTTCCTTATATTCGTTTTATTAATTTTTTAAAAATAAATAACTAAATAGTGAACGTTTTCTATCAATAATGATCATTCATAATCAAATATACCCTTTGGAGATCGTCCAAACTTTGTTTTCCGTATGTAAGGTATATGTGCCTTTTTGACCTTTACATGACAAGATTGAGGCTGTTTCCTTGTGAGAAAAAAAAAAGAATTAAAACTGAAAAGCATTGTAGAAAATATATCAATAAATTTAATTTTTTAAAGATCAGATGGCTATGGCAATTGGTATTATTTGGAATGATTTTAATTAGTTGATTAATCGACTGAATGATTGATATTAACGGTATGTAAGTATATGAAGTGTTATTTTATATCTTGTGGTTACGGAATAGACTTCATTGTACGTTCATATTTAGATCTATTTATGTAGATGCTTCTTAGTTTATATCTTAAATGTGCTCTAGAATGCGAATAATTTTTAAACAGATCGATTTTATCCATCAATAGAACAATAATAGATTATAACACTTTGATTCCTGGTGGATTTGGGAGTAATGGCAAGGAATGTGTACTCCACAACTTCTAGATTTACAGAACGTCACCCTCAGATAGAGTTTAGTGTCATACCTATGATATCCCCTTTTTGACGGGTCCTTAGCCCTGCAGTCTGCGTATTGCATTCTCCTTCGAGGGGACAAAATATTTTTGAGAGTTATTACTTTAAAAACAGCGACATATAGTTATTTTGCTAAGCTAAGCTTGGATGTATCAGTGCCAGAAATAGAGAGCACCCCGTGAACATATAACTTATTTACAATGGTCAACTAATCTAGCTTGCTAAACATTACATCATCGGAAGTAGTCAAAGAGATCACATATAAATATATGAGCAAAATATAAAAGGCTTTCATGATCGTTTACCCTCGGACAGGAACAAAACACTACAGTAACAAGTTTTCTGTGCTACGAAACAATGTATAAAGTCTTTTTTTTATGAATATATTAAACTGAATAGATTTATTGAACGAATATGATGTTCACTTAATGTCATGACAGAAATTGAAATTAAAAACTAGGATGAAAAAGAAACTTACGAAGCATTGAGTATGAGATGAGTATGGGTGGCAATATTAACTTTACTTCGAAAAATTTGGTTCTGGCCGATTAAGCAATGGGTTCTACCAGGGGCATTCAAAAAGCGCATGAAATAATAGCGAAATCAGTTACCGTCACTTGATAATCTGATAGGATGCAGGGACACAATGTCCTCCAACTAAATACTCTTTCTCAAGTAAACAACATAACATGAACAAAAATAAACTGGCACAAGGTCAAGTCTTTTAGAGCCAACCTTAGCGTCTTCTGTAGGCAAGCATATCCTCCGCTATAGCCAATTCTGATCCCATAGGAACCTGTGACAAAGCATGAAAATCCTCCCAATCTGTGTACTGTAAGGGAAGCTTATATTATATAAATATATACAGTTTTACCCATAAATAAGTAGATTCAACTAATTCTTTTCATAGAATGTTAAAGAGAATTGTATGATCTATGAGGGAATAATATCTGACATTATCATATACTATGTTGTATAAAATTCTACAGCTATGACATGCTGAAACAAAAAAATAGATTGCAGTATGTATGTTTGGGTGGTTAATGTGTTATGGTATAAAAGCCCTTCTGGGGTATTTAATGCCAAATTATATATATATATATATATATATATATATATATGTGTGTGTGTGTGTGTGTGTGTGTGTGTGTGTGTGTTATTTTGTAAATAACTTTATTTTCCCTGAGTTAAAGCATGTTCATTTGTACACAGTTAAATGGTTTTAAATGTTGCTATCCAATCCTAACAATTCTATCAAATATTAATCTTTATCTGCACTCACTCAGAGTTTTTAACTCAAATAATAATATCTAATGTTAACCATTTGTTAAAACATTTCAATAGTTCAAAATATTTTTGTTTAACATAAGTAATTCTATTTAGCAATTATTCGAATGAAATGCAAACTATTTGCACACGGCTGTATTGTTTCAAATTTAATAATAATAATAATAATAATAATAATAATAATAATAATAATAACAAGAGTAAATGTAGGCTATGCGGTGACAGAGACGAAACGATCAATCACATAATAAGCGAATGCAGCAAATTAGCACAGGAGTATAAGGCGAGACACGACTGGGTCGCCAAGGTGATCCACTCGGAAATGCGCAAGATATTTCAGTTTGACCATACAATCAAATGGTATATGCACAACCAAGCACCTGTCCTAGAAAATGACATGCATAAACTCATATGGGACTTTAACATACAAACGGATCAACTAATCACGGCCAGAAGACTAGACCTTATAATAATCAACAAAAAAAGACAATTTCCTAAATTGTCGACTTTGCTGTCTCGGCGGACCACATAATAAATCTGAAGGAAAGTGAAAAGAAGTACCTCGACCTTGCTAGAGAATTGAAAAAGCTGTGGAACATGAAAGTAACTATAGTGCCAATTGTGATTGGTGCGTTAGGCACAATAACTAAAGGATTATGAAAAGGCCTGGAGGACTTGGAAGTTGGCGGACGGGTAGAGACTATCCAAACGACATCATTGCTAAAGCGGTCAGAATCCTGAGACGACTCCTGGAGACTTGAGGAGACTTGCTGTCACTCAGACTCCAGTGAAAAACCATCTGCTAACACTGATGTGAAAAACTCTAAAGGAGTAAATAATAATGATAATAAAATGCTACCAGCGATTACGCAGAGAATGTACGGAAATAACTAACAAACTGGCTGCAAGGAAACAGAACATTTATGGAGCAAAATAAGAGAACGAAAAGCAGAAAGGTTTGTTAACATGAGAAATGTTAGGACTTGAAAAAGAACAACTCATTTAGAGCAATCCTAAAAAAAATTAGCAAATTGGAAAATGTCCGACCATGATGGCATACATGGATACTGGTTTAAAAAAATCTCTTCCATCCATGACAGACTGGCAAACGAAATGAACAGATGCGTTCAAAAAACAGATAGACATGAATGAATAACAAAAAGAAAAATCACCCTGATCCAAAAAGACTCCTAAAAAGGGAGCGTTACCAAGAATTACGGACAGATATTGCACCTACCGATGATGTGGAAAATACTAAAGGCACAAATTAGGGAGGAGATATACGATTCGCTAATAAGCCGCGGACTTTTCACCAAGGAACAAGAGGATGGTGCTAGTGGGCCAGAGGTACAGGAGATCTACTATATATTGATCAACGCATTATCAAGAACAGAAAACGAGACGGTAAAATCTAGCTATCACGGAGATTGACTAAAAAAAGACATATACCACGTTTCCGCAAAACTGGACAATAGACAGTCTCAAAATATACAAGATACCCTGTGAAGTCATTAAACTTATTGAAAATACCATGCAAAATAGGAGACTGGAACTTACAGCTGGAGGAAAATTTTTATCTCAGGTGAAAATCCACAAGGGGATCTTCCAGGGAGATACGCTATCACCCTATCTATTTGTAATTGTGATAATGCTATTCAATCGCATACTTAGGAAAGACTCACATGGATACAAGTTTAGTAGTTTTAAAGAAAAAAATCAACCACCTTAATGTATATGGACGACATCTCACTGTTTGCCTAAAATAAATAAATAATTGGAAACCCTCATACAGGCCGTGAGGATATACAGTCAAATAATAGGGATGGGATTTGCCGGAGTAAAATGTGCCATGCTAATAAAGAATAGTGGAAAATGACATATGACGGAACTAAGAGAACTACAAAATCAAGATAAATTCAGAACCCTCCGAAAAATGGTATTGTAAAAATTCTTGGGAATATAAGAAGGGACACTATCAAACATGCGGAGTTATTCTCCGGTCTACTTTAAGAATATATCCACGTATTTTACGTAGGGGATAGCCCAGATATTAAAAAATTTGGTGATAATTCTCCTATGTAGTTTGGTTTCGGAAAAAAAAAAATTAAATTTCTTTCTTTCAAGAAATTAATAATATATATATATATATATATATATTTCAGGAAAACAAGGACATTTTTCGAAACCAAACTTCTTAGGAGAAATATCACCAAATCAATTCATACGTTGGCTATATCCCACGGAAAAAATGGGTGGATATATTCCCAAAGTAGACCGAAGAAGAACTCCAAGTAATTTAACAAAGAACAAGAAAACTAATGACCATGCATAAACCTTATATCACAGAAAATGACGAAGAGATAATTTATGTGCCACGAAAAGAAAGCAAAAAGGGCTTCGTCAGTATTCAAGACAGTGACGATGCATCGACAAAAAAGACTAGAAGACTTCATAAAAAAACACGGAGGAAGACAAACTTCAGCGACCAGAAAGAGTACAGAAAAACAAGTATCAACAAAACAAAAATAACAAAACAAAAAAAGGGAAGATAAAATCTCTATGGACACTACACAAGACACAAACTCCTCTAGGATTTTGAGATACAAACGGATCACTTCGTCTTGGCTAGATGACCGGACTTTCAACAACAAAAAAAAGAGAACTTGCAGAATGGTAGATTTTGCTGTCCTAGCTGATCACAGAGTAAAGTTGAAAGAAAGTGAAGAGAAGAATAAGTACATTGACCTTACTTAAGTAATTGAAAAAAAAACAAACCCCGTAGAACATGAAAATAACTGTTATACCATTTTGGTATAGTCAACAAAGGATTGTTACGAGGACTGGAGGATTTGGAAATAAAGCTGTAGTGTTAGTCGTTTCTTGGGCATATATATATATATATATATATATATAACCAAATTCGGCATTTAAAGCTTTAACAACGTGTTCGGTATACAAAGCGTTAGCAGCATATTCGTCGTTTTTTGGGTGTTTGTCTAAATCCGGCGTTTTAGTCATGGGTAGGTGGTGAAAGAGATGACTAATACCTGTAGAAGGGTTTAGCCAATATGTCGTGTAGAGGTGGACACATGGCGTCCTCCACCAGTTAGCAAGAAAGATTTAGGCGTTCTTACTCCGCTGGTCGCAGCAGAAAGAGATTGAGATTACTCCTTTTGTCGAGACGGTTCCTTTTCTTTGCGCATGCGTCAGCCTCTTCGTGTCAGAGGCCTCTGTAAGTTTCTGCGTATTCTAATAATTATTTTTAATTCAATGCAGTATTTTTTCTATTCCCTACAAGTTTACAGGACACGCGCAATCTTTTTTCTCAACCTGGTTGATCTAGCCACCATATTCAATCACCTTTTCAATAAAAATGTGTTTGGTTTGCCACCAAAACAACTTGAAAAATGCATCACATAGGTGCTCGGGTTTAGCATGACCTGCTGATTGATCAGGCCTCTTCGACGCTACCTCTATATAACATCTATTATAACCAAAAATAAAACTACTTTAAAATGTAAACAGAATGTAATTAATTGATTAAGGTACATTGTTATATATATGGTTACAGAGGAAACATGAGAAAACTTTACAGGCAGATAGACTTCTCAAAGAAACAGTTTGAACTATGATGATGTTCGACAAAAACATGAAAGCAATAGTTCGCTTACTTGATAGCGACACTGACTCATTCGGGATTGTCACTGAAGCCTTGCAAAGAGATACTCTAGCGCCATAAATGTTAATAAACTACCAAGACTAGGTGCTTGAAACGTGGATAGATCTATTAAAAGAAAAATCGTTTTACACTGAAAAAAAGGCAAGTGGCAGACGATATCACCAGAAACTATTTCTTACCTAGACTACGCAGATGACCTATTGCTTTTAGCAAATACCCCAAACCTAAACCTGTCTGAATAATCTGCAGCAAGCAGCAGGAAGCATTAGCCTCCATGTGAACACACAAAGAATCGATTTAATATTTCTAACTAGAAAACATCTCCAGTTGAAATGCCAGGTTTCTAAAATTAGAAGACGTATTCACATACTTCGGCAACAATATCTCATCTGCTGAAAATGATGCCGAAATACGCAAGAAAAAAAAAATTGGCATATTATTTACTGCTTATCAATTATATGGACTTCTACTAACTAGAACGGGATATCTTCCAAGCTGTGATTGTGTTAATACTATTGTATGGATGAACTACATTGACGCACACGAAAAGTATATAGAAAAAAGCTTGAGAAGACCTATGCAAGAATGCTACATTCTGTTTTGAAAACATTCTAGAAGCAACACCCCATTTTGCAGCAACCGTACAACCACTAACCTCTCACCTAACTAACCATCTACGTAAAACAAGCAGAACATGTGGGACACTAGTGGGGAAACCAGGACGAGCTCGTAAGTGACGTTCTCGTAGGTTCCTATCAATGAATGCACCAGTTTTGGCTGATCAACAAATTCTTAATTAGAACAGTTCTTTGCAGACACTTTATGTAGATTGCAGGATCTGCTTGGAGTGATAGATGAGGGGAAAGATAGTCAGTAAGATTGAGTCAGGAATATCACGCTGTCATCACGACTTGATGATGATGATGTTAGCAAGAAAGAATAGCATTTTATTGAAAAAAATCTTAGGTTTTTACCTATTCATTAATGATACTTTATCGATGTATATATATATATATATATATATATATATATATATATATATATATATATATACTCATGTAACTCCTCATGTCATAATGATAAAGAAATGGATCTATTTAACATAACACATCAATTTTGCGTTTATATCATTTACGTGTAAACTCAGTAAATTCACCAGTGAAAACCAAACATATGTATTGAATATTATACACTAACACTTTCAGATCAAATTCAGCAAATAGTAAGTGGACATACTGATGGCACTACTAATAGCTCTAAATGGAAGAGTACTCAATAAAAAAAATATCGCAGATTCAAAATAATATAATAGGAAAAATGCTGAAGAAAAGCAGAAAAAAGTGTTAAAATGCTATCAGAAGAGCAAAAAAAAGAAATCTCCAAATCTCAAATGTTAGTAGCACATCCTCTGGATAAAGAAACCCACTCCCTTCCACAAACTGGACGTCACACAAGGGGATTTTGTAAACAGACACAATTACTTTGAATATTTACAATCCTAAGACTGGCGGTCTTATTAAATTTAATGATACCAGTCAACCCTTTACTTACTCTGAGCTTGGATATTAATAGTTGGATTAATACTTTTCTAAAGACTGTTAGCGCTAAGTAAAGAGCTTTGGACAGAGTTTGATCTCGGGCCGCTGGATTGATGTCCTTCGAATATTACGATTACGCTAAGCCAGCCAACACTAACTCATGACGAATAGTTAATGCATTGTGAAACAATGTTTTTAATAGGATGATTTTATCCCCTTTTTACAACACACACACACACACACACACACACATATATATATATATATATATATATATATGTGTGTGTGTGTGTATGTGTGTATGTTTGTGTGTGTATGTGTGTGTGTGAGAGAGAGAGAGCGTGCATATATATATATATATATATATATATGGAGAAATGGTAGGTTTTGGTAAATATGACCAGATGATAAAAAAAAAGATGGAAAAGTGGTTAAACCAAACTCTTTCAACGAGTTTAATGGTAATATTTCATTCTTTATTCAAGGAAGAACTTCTTCAGCCAAAAAGAAATTGAGTCTTTGGACATTTTATCAATTCAGGATATAGTTAAAATAATTGTAAAAATCATAAAAAGATATAAACGGAGAGAAATGGTTTAAAGAAAAGAGACAGACAAGGAAAGACATGGGAGGTAAATTGATATAGGTATGAATGATTGTTGTATTTACGCCTCCAGTAGGTATTACCTCCCTATTTTAATAGCATATCAACACCTTTTTAAAAACTAAAAAGAAAAAAAAACATATTTTTGACTCAAAAGCGTTTTTTTTCTCCTGACGCTGACCTAAGTACAAAACTAGTTGAGAAGGATCAAAGAATAAACACTCTGAGAGAAATATTCATGCTCGTCGTATCACTTTTGTTTATATATATATATATATATATATATATATATGTGTGTGTGTGTGTGTGTGTTTGTGTGTGTGTGTATATACTCATCTGTAACAGTGAGTGCGTTTTCCTATGTCTATGCTTTTCTCTTTCATTGATCTCGACGTATGAATACGCGACAATTCGTTGAAAATGTGAAACGTTGCTCTACTCTGACAGGTGATTCGTTTATCGGGATGAGTAAGGTGGGAGGTTAGCACCCACACTACTTAAATGAAAAATGCTCACAGTATGTCACAGATTCTGCCAAAGAACACTCGTAAAGTGTTGAATTCGGTGTTCCTTATTTTAGACTGGTTGCCAAATCAAAACCAGATAACCTATTTCGTACAACAATTTCGCTTGTAGCTGCATGGGTAGTAGAGATTGATTCATGCCTTCTCTAGGGGCATTAGCACTTACTGAAATGTATACGGTCTTGTCCAGGATCTGAACTAAGCTCATCCAGATAATTTCCTACCAACGATAAACTTTAAGACATGCAAGTATATATATATATGTGTGTGTGTGTGTGTGTGTGCAATATTCATATCCTTGCAAGCCTTTCGACCATTACTCATTCGAATATTTTTCCCTCATTTCTCTCTTTTCTTTTTGACTTTACCCATTATCTTTATGTGCCAACCACTGTTCACTGAGTATTTATGAAATGCTGCAACGTGTCTATTCTCAATGTTCCTCACCCATTTCAACCTTTGACCTTTCAACACTACGTCTTTTGCTATTTTCTGACCTTGCGCTCAGCAACGATCGGCATTCAGCTGTGCCCCGACACCAATATTGACCAATGGAACTCTATGAAGTTTATGGCTTGCTTTATCAGTTACAGTGGCAGTTGTACATATTTAACTGCGATATCTTAGATGTTAATTTTAACCACTGCATCCATGCTTGCTCTATATCAGCTGATAGTAAGATGTTCTACTACTGCTCATTGCACATTAGGTTTTTATTCAAATCCGATATATGAAAAGCGGACTTTTTAAGGCTGTTAACAGTTTATCTCCTTAATTGCACTTCTTGTTTCGAAGCATGGAAATTATATTTTCCAGGTCTCAAAAGGACCATGACACTACACACACACGCAAACACACACACAAAATATAGACAGACAGAGTGATAGAGGCAGAGACAGACATAATAGACTGAAAGGCTTTTTGCTTCGTAGTCGACGGTTCATACTCTCGCTATTTTTTTCTATACGGTTCAACGTTTATGAAAGGATCATATATTGCAAAATCACGAAAGTCCGACGTCTCACTGCGCCAGAGATTCTCCGATCAACGCTCCTAAGTGTTTGAAATTTAAGAATATTTCCTAACCAAAAGATTCAGAGTCCAATCTGTCTTATTATATAAGAATATAACGGGTAGTGAGGTCGAAAATATGTATCCATGCTTTTTCCCAGGGTATAAGCGTAAAGTGAAAAGCATATTGCTTCATCCAGGATTTGTATTCAGATATCAGTATTTGTTCGCATATATATATATATATATATATATATATATATATATATATATATATATATATGTGTGTGTGTGTGTGTGTGTGTGTGTGTGTGTGTGTATATATGGGGGAGGTGTACATGTTGGTGTTTATATGTGTGTATATAAATATATATATATATATATATTTACATATATATATATATGTGTGTGTGTGTGTGTGTGTGTGTGTGTGTGTGCAATCTTAAATGGATGAATTATCTGAAGGTTTAATTTTTCTTCGTCATCGCCTGTCACCAGATCCAGAAAGCAGTCATGTATTCACAAGGAACACTTTCAATTTGAAACCACAGTTGAAATCCCGCTTAACCTCAGCTATAGGAGAAATAATACAATACCTTTCAATCTTCTGAGTGGGTTGTAAATAGCCCACCAAATTTGATATCCCATTAAACGAAGGAAAAAAAAACAAAACAGATGAAAAATATCCTTGCAAAAGATAATTTTTTCCTGGGATTTTATTTGTAATTCAGTTTGGTTTGCCTGGATTTTACAGCATTTCAACCCTTGTAGGTTATTTAATGCCAAATCCTCTTTTTACTTATATATTATAAATATAATCTGTTAACACATTTTGTTGAGACATTTTAAACGAGCCGCAACTAATTTTTTGTACACAGTTAAAGGGTTTCACGCATTGCTCTTTGATAAAAAATATTCGATTTACTATTAATCATTTGTTTGCACTTACTTTAAATAGTTTTATATATTGCGTTGTTGCAGTAGCAATTTAATATGTCTGCACCCATTTAAAAATTTATACATGACAGTAAAATATTAGTTTGTCTGTAAATATATTTTAAATGAGTGAAAACTAATTTGTTTGCCCACTAGTATTGCAATTGCTTTTACATACTTAAATTATTTCAGTTACTACTATCAAACACGCACAATTCTATTCAACGTTAACTATTATTTGCTAAAAGGGAAATGGTCCCATGTACTGCCATGTATCACGAACAATTCATTTAAAAATCAGCCATTTGTTTATAAACAGTTTAATGATCAAACGGTTCTATTTCAAACAATTCAGTTTAGCATAAATCATTTGTTTTCACTCAGTTTAATCGTCAAATAATTCTATTTGACCCATTGATAATACACTATCAGATGTTACCACTCTGTGTTAGAGTGGACCTGGGTGCAATGGCAATACAGAGGTTCTCTGCACTCCCCAAAGCCCCAGGATTACCTTAGCCTCACCATCAGATTGTTTAGTGTCATAACCAGGACACTCGTTGGAGGGTCTTAACTCTCTGCTGAGATGGTATAAATGTATTCTACGGCATACATGTAAATTAAAGAATATGAATTAGAAATGTAATCTAATTATAATGAAATACTCTCTAGTTAAGAATTCCGTTTCTACAGAGAAAATTAACTTTAACACCTATTATAGAATGATTTTTAATTTCAATAATTTCTTTTCAACCGGTAAGATAAAGAAAAATAAATTTCTTAGAGTGTTCGCCAATGGCCCGGGAGACCTGGGTTCAATCCCAGGTCAAGTCATACCAAAGACTCAAAAAATGGTACTTGATGCCTCCTTGCTTAACACTCAGCATTATAAGGTACGGATCAAGGGTAAAGTGGAGCAATCCAGGGAAAGGAGTTGCGCCCTCCCCTACAACTTGGTGTAGTAAGCTATCGAAAAGGGAGCCTTCGAGTCACCCTCGACTATGGTCGCCAACTTTACTTTTTTTTTACTTACTTATAAATATTTTGGGAATATGAAACCGATTGAGAACACCTCGCCAAAAAATCACAAATTTGCGCATATCACCACTACACATAAACTCGTATGCTCAGAAAAAATGTACATGCACATACTCCCATATATATATATATATATATATATATATATATATATGTATATATATATATATATATATATATACGTGAGTGGAGTGTGTGTGTGTGTGTGTGTGTGGATAGCTTGGTAGATAGGAGCAGGCGTATATATGAATATTACTGCCAGCTTCTGTAAGACTGTGATAAGTCTGTGCATTTATGTATATACCAGGAAGACAATGTGTGTATGCATATTGATATGAGCTGATAAATTTGAGAAAGTTCTGCAAAATCTTGTCTTCCCAAATACAGATATAGGACAAAAATTAATTTCATTTTTACCTAGTTGAGTGATTTCAAGAATTTACGAAAGAGTTCTGGAAAAATATTGGCTAATCTATTTATGAATAAATATTTAAATCTTTTAAAATATGCGTATGTGTGTGTGTGTGTGTAAGAGCATGTGTTTACATATGTCCGAGTTGGTGAATGTGTGTGTGTGTGTGTGTGTGTGTGTGCGCGCGCATATTCAATCGTGCGAGTATGTGGAATTATCAACACCGTCTGCCACGTGTAAGACGCGATACAATGCCGAAACTTTATTAAAGTACTGAGGGTTAAATAGAATATTTTTCTTTTTCCTTGATGAGTTGTCATAGATACATGCATTCATAAACAGACCAAGAGTAATATCGATGATTTGAATTTGTTTTACCAAACATAATCATTACACTAAGCTTATCCTATTCCTACACACACGAACCGATATATATATATATATATATATATATATATATATATATATATATATATATATATATATATATATATATATATATATATATACTGACCCATTTTATATCGTGGGTAGAGTGTTCGTAAATGGTCCGGGAGATCATGGTTCAATCCCAGGTAAAGTTATACCAAAGAATCCAAAAAGAGTACTTGGTACCTTCTTATTCAACACTCAGAATTTTAAGATATATATCATGGGTAAAGTGGAACAATCCAGGGTAAGAAATGGTACCCTCCCCTACACTACGGTGTAGCAGCTATTGAAAAGGGAGACTTCCAGTCACCCTCGACAAAAATCGCTAAATTTATTAAGTATATATATATATATATATATATATATATACATATATATAAGTAAAATAAGCAACATTAGTCGAGGGTGACCTAAGGGTCTCCTTTTCAATTGCTACCAAACCGAGGTGTAGGGAAAGGCGCTAAAATTTCCTTGGATTGCTGCACTTTACCCTTGATACGTACCTTATAAGGCAGTGTTAAGCAAGGAAATATCAAGTAGAATTTTTTGAGTCATTTGTACGACTCGACCTGGGATTGAACCTCGGTCTCACGGACTTTTGGCGATATATATATATATATATATATATATATACATATATATATATACTATTCAGTACACTATTGGACATATGGACTGGCCCATTGGCATAGTTTTCACCAATGGCCCAGGTCATACCAAAAAATGGTACTTGATATCTCCTTGCTTAACACTCAGCATTATAAGGTACGGATCAAGGGTAAAGTAGAGCAATCTAGGGAAAGGATTAGCGCCCTCCCCTACACATTGGTGTAGTAGCTATCGAAAAGGTAGCTTTCGGGTTACCCTCGACTATGGTCGCCAACTTTACTTTTTATATTACTCACATTATTATAACTACAATTTACAAGTGGATTTATTCCTTGAACATGAATATAACCAATGCATATTTCACTGGCCTTACCCACCAGGAACAAACACCACTATTATATACTCCCATGCTATAAGATTCAAAATCAACAATGTTGTGAGTACCCTTAACAAGTTCAGTTCATAGAATCGTAAATTTAATCTTAAGTTATGTGAGACAGTTTATCCAGGAACTCTCTCTCTCTCTCTCTCTCTCTTAATTTTTCTCGTTTCTCTCTCTCTCATAGCGTGGTTTCTGCTGACCAGATATGGGTTGCTTTATCTGCCTTCTCGTCAGTCTTAATTAGCATCACGCTTGTCAGATGACACGACGGGAAGACAAAGCTCAGTTTTATGACAATGTCCCAACCATGCATCGCCTAATAGCGAATCCCTTCGTTTTATCTTGTAACAATACGAAACTACCCAAGTCAACAAGCATAACCCAAAATGAGATTAATAAATACGTGAAAGTAAATGTAAGATGAACTTACGATAGACTGACAAAAGAACGAATATATTTATAAAGATACTTACATAAAAATAACACAGATATAATCATTTAGTCTTGATAGAGCGACTAATTTTAACAGCATTTAAACCTATCAAGGGCTATTTCATGCTTAGAATTTACATAATCTCGGATATTGTATGTTCACTTTTTGCGTAGTTGTTTTTTAAGTGGAGATTTTTGCGCACGATTGAGTCGAATAAGAATAATTTTTAAACAAATATTTTTAACGCAATTATGGGACCCTTATAGGTACTATCACTTTGAATCTGTTTGTTTTAGTTTCGTTTCGTTTTAAGGCATATCAACAATTGTAGTTCATTTAATGCCAAATCCTTTCAATACATATATATTAAATATATCATTTCTAAACACATTTGATTGATTATATTTTGTACACAGTTAAATAGTTCCAAGCATTTTTATCTAATACAAATAATCCTATTTACTATTAATCATTTGTTTGCTAACAGTTAAATGTTTTCAAGGATTGCTATTTAAGACTAACAATTCAATTAAACTCCAGTCATTTGTTTACACACAGTTTAATGATCAAACAGTTTTATTTCAAACATTTGGCTTGTCAACTAAGTTCAATGGTTCCAAGTATTTCTATTCATCATTAACAAGTCACTTAAACATCTATCATTTGTTTACACACAGTTAAATGATTAAATGTATTTAAGCAATTCATTTTAGCATAAGCCATTAATTTACACTTACTTTAAATGTCAAAGTACACAGTTAAAATATCAAACCTAAACATTTGACTCATAGGTAGGACTATAGCACGTACTCCCTTTACAGACCAGAGAGCAATTTGTAGCGATGGCAATGAAGAGGTACTCCTCATTCCTGAGAGCTTCAGGGCTGGAGTCTTAACATCGGATTATTTAGCATCAAATCAGGACACTCATTGGGGAGGTCTGGAGATATGGTGTCAGTGTATTCTACAGACCCAGCCGACTTGGCCACTTTGGGTCTGAGTTGACACCACACTCCCCAGATATGAAGGACGGGTGCCTCACCATCAAATATAGACGTGCCATATTTATAACACTTTTTTGATAGAAGGCTTCTTACCTTTTTGCATGGGATACAGTCAGCGTATTCTGAGAAACAGTAAATTTAAGATAAAGCAGAGATTAGTTTTCAGAATAATGATTATATACGTATTATTGTAGAAAAAAAAAACATTAATGTTTTTGGTTTGGTTTCTTTGTTTAATACTATATAAACATTCATGAATGAGTTGATGCTAAATCCATCTTGATAGAAGGACTTTTGTAGTATTTTTAACCCATCACAGAAAGGATAAGAGGGTTCATACGTTTTCTAAAGGTATTGGTTTGAAAGTGACTGTATTTGGGTGACTTGAGTTCAAACTCGCATACTTCAAGACCGCAGTCCATTATTTAAGCCATCAGTTAACAAGGAGTTCCCATTAATTATTTGAGTTTTAAAATCAAAAGATCGAAGTTATTTCCTGTAGTAAAAATGGTGTCTAAAGGTATTAGTCAGCGGTTTTATATAAGAAATTCACCTGGGGATATTCGATAATCAGGATCACTGTTTCGACATTTCTGAGCAAAGGAAAAGTGTTTTAGGGTATTTTATAGGACTGCTTTTTAAAATACTAGATGTTATTCAATTATATGTAAATAAAACTAACAATTTTTAAAAGGAGCTTATAAATTGCTGAAAAACTCTCTTATCGTTGTATATATTTACTCAACCCCTTCGTCTAGGTAAATAGGTGACCCTATAACAAATTTTATGAGAACAAATAGTTTGAATTCAAAGTTCCTCTTCTCCTGAGCTAGTTGCCTAAGCAAAGGCAAAAATCCCATTCTGTCCTGCTATCTACCATAGCTGGGTGGGGAGACCAGATTGATTAATTCCTTTGTCAATGGCATTTGCGCAAAGTGAAACAAAATCAACCGAGTCCAGGTTTTGAACTGGAGTCACATATTTCATTTGTTCTAGACTAGCAGACCTACACGAGTGAGTTCGATTCTCTTTAGGTGCCCACTTCCTGCGGCCTTGTGCTACATCTAAGCAAAAAGCTTAGTAAATTACCACATATTTCATTTGTTACGAGAAACTCGCATTCGTGCCAAGCGGTGAATAAGATTACCAGCTTAGTTTCAGGTGGCTTTCCTAAAATGCATCATCTTCTCCCGCACCAAAAGCCAGTTAAGTGTTGACCCCCCCCGATGTTACAGTTCATTTAGGGAATCCTCTGCACAACGCCGACTTTGTGTTACATTTTGCCTTTGTGTGAACCAGATCAACACCCATATTATCATTGTAACGCACTTTTCTATTAGATATATAGATTTGTATACAGGTTTAGATATGGGCACGTGTAAGTTCTCGTTTGAGTCTGAAACCTGAGGGAAAAACAGTACGATTTTTAACCAAGTTATATTCACTGATATTATCGGGTTATTTTTTTTTTTGTTTATTTATTTATTTTGCAAGTTTCGATCTCGTCATTCGAAACTGCTGGTAACTTGTATTTTTAGTAAATTGTCCGCCTAATCAACCTCTCAAATAAAACAAAATACTGCGTCACTCCGTCGGTGGAGCCTAGAATATATTGACTATACTCTCTTCAGAAACCCCCTCACCAAAAGTGTTCCTGGGTATGACACTAAACTTCATCTCATGTTGAGACTCCAGTTTTTTTTTTAGATCTAGGGATTGTGGAGTACATCTTCATCACCGTTACTCCCAGGTACACTCAGACCAGAAGTGAGAGTACCAGTTAGAGTCTCGTCTATAAGTCAAATTGATCAATGTTAGAATTATAAAAATACTTGGTATCATATAATGTAATTCAATAGGTAAAAGATTATACAAAAACGTATATATAAACGTATAAGGTACGCAAGTCCCAAACCTCTTTGTATAAAATAAACCCATACGAGTTGAAATGTCATTAAAATGATTAACTTAATCATTTGAATACACAGAAGTTACTGCTGGAAAGATAGAGAAAGATATACTTTTAACAAGAAAAAAAATGAAAAAAAAAGCCAAAGCGAAAAACAAACTCGTAGCTTTAATGATACTGCTTTCGAAAAATAAGCCATTCATCCTGTACGTACTTGTACATAAATTCACCTGCAGACTGTCCTTTCTTTATTTTTATTTTTTCAAATCTGTTTTCTTTATTAATATTTCTTTGCCGTGCACTGCTTAAGTCGAATTCCAAGCTCCGCTTGGCGTGGAGATATTGCTGAATTTCAAATGTTCCGTAGCAAAGAAATAGCCAGTAGCAACAGTAACAAATAATTCAGGTTTCTATAAGAAAATGTCCTAAAAATGTTACAGTGTTATACTCCAACGATATACTGTCAATTTTTCATGAATTTAGGAATTCTTCCACTACTTGTATTTAAAAACCCCGCCGAACGAGCACGATGCAACACAAGGTCAATTATTAAATAGCTTTAAATACAGAGTTTTCCTTCTAAACTGGTTTAAATGCCAAGCTTAAAGATCCTAGTCTGCCTGCTTGTTGCTCATAAGTGGAAGGAGAATTGTTGGGTGCATAATTTCTCCCAAGGTATTAGCGCTATGGGAAATACAAACAGACTAATCTGGAATTAGAACTTGCGTCATCGTGTCCATTGTCTACGATGATAAATATCACAAGACATGTAATCCCTTCCCACTTATATGTCTACCTATTCTGTCCTTCATGAGTAGGATGTGACAGAATGACATTTTTGAAGTGGTATACAGTTGGTTTGATTTCAAAGTTTTCTTTTCTCTTGGATTTGTTGACTTAACAAAACTACAGAACTAAGTCTGCCCAACTATTTACTGAGAGCTGGGGCAAAAGAGATATATGACTTTCTCAAAAGTATTTGCGCAAAGTGAAACTAAATCAACCTCATGATTCGTCATAAGTTAATGACTTGTTGAGCCCAAGGTCATGTTAAAAAAACATTCTTTCTTAAACAATGCCTCCATCATGAGTGGGATAATTTTTTCTTGATTTCAGGGATTCTTCCCATTTGTTACCCAATCCCTCCTTCACGAGCACAATGTGACACACTGCTTTTTAAAGTATGTTAAAGATGGTTCGAATTCAGGGTTTTCCTACTGTGCTTGTTACCTTAGCACAGATTAAGAATCCAATCAACTTGGCTATTTACCCTAACTGGAGGGAAAAGATGGATTCATGCCCTTTCAAAGGACATGAACACGCGTGATCCTAAACTGACAACATCTTTCATTGATAGTTAATGAGTAGGTATTTTTCTTTGCGTGTGCCTTCATTTATTTTTTCCTATAGTTCTTTGTTCTAATATCAAGAACACAAAAGCATATGAATAACGAATCGAAGTAGACATTCAAAGCATAAACCAATCAATGACGACAAAGAGTTCGTTTTATGTCATTTAAAGAAATCAGCGGATAAATCTAATTTAAATCTTTTTTGTTGCTTTTTTGTTTTTGTTATTTTTTTTTTCGATACGAAGTTTGAAAAGAGGATTATTTTGAAACTGGAAACATTAAAAATAAAGATTTGAAGACAGGATGTCTAATTTAGCTAAATCACTAAAGAAGAAGAAGAAGAAAAAAAAAGCACCTAAATGAGCAAAAAAATCTGAACAAAGACATTCTTAGCAAATCCTTATTCCTTGTTAAATCACAGCCTTTATTTAAAATAAACAGTGAAATACACTCAGTTCTATTCAATTAGGTATTCTGATAATTGCTGTACTAGATCCTATATATATATATATATATATATATATATTTGAAAAGTATTGTTTATTCTTCTTTTTATAGTCCTTTGTACAGTGCCTGGTAGTACACTTAAGAAATAATCATTAATCATTACGTAACTGTGATTCGCGTCAGTAGGTGTTTGCACATGTGTATGGTTTACTATAAGATTACCGCATTTAATATGAAGAGTGAGCTTATTCGTATTTGCGTAGTTGTAATAAAGTTACATGAATGTCAGCATTTTTTTGTTGAAGAACCGTATAAAATGTTTATTATCAGCTAAAGTATTGTTGTGGTCTTGAAGGGCCAGAAATGAATCACACAAAGAGATGTAAGGTTTACAACAGTGTATATTTACGGAATACAAATAGTAACGGTTACAGACAACTGACTAGACTCACTTGTCTCGTTTATCGAGCCAGTCACTATTTATTGTGTCAGTGAAAGCATGGGATATATCACCATAACAAGTCATCAAACAAACAAAAAGAAGGAAGAACATATTTGAGTGTGTTTTAACGACTAAAGTTATTTTCGGCATATTATTTTGGAAAAGTGAAGAAAGTATTTAATGGAATATTCAAAAAGGAAACAAATGTATGTATGTATATATATATATATATATATATACGTATATGGTGATCTCAGGAAATAGAGACTCTAAGTTACCACCCGTTATGTGTAAGCAATTGACACACACACACACACACACACACACATATATATATATGCATATATATATATATATATACATATATATATGTGTGTGTGTGTGTGTGTGTGTGTTTGTGTGTGTTCAATCACCGATACTGAACCCTCTCTTATATTGAAATATCCATTAAGATATAATTGTCACACACACACACACACACACACACACACACACAACCACACGCACAGACACGTTATCTGTTTCTGTCATAAATTCATATTTAAAATAGCCTTTGAAGTTATTTTTATCATGCAAAAAACGCTGTTATATATATAACGTGAAAACCTGCAGGATGATCATTCTAAAATTACCGTTTCAGCGCATACTTTGAACAATTCTAATTGGCGCTCCATACTACTTGGCATTTGTTACATCTAAGTTTAGCACATGAAAGCGCAACAAGTCTCAGTTAATTACAGGGTACCAGTAAAAAGAAAACATCCTTGTCTTGACTTTTAATCGAACACCAAACATTCATTGTCTTTAAAAGACATCTGGATATTCTGCTATTAGGATTACACCAACATTTATTTATTTAAACAACTCTAAAAAAATCAGACGATGGTCAAACATAAAATGTAATTTTATAATAAAACACACACATGCATATATATATATATATATATATATATGTGTGTGTGTGTGTGTATGTGTGTGTGTATATATATGTGTGTATACGTATATATATATATATATATAGTGTTTCATTCTTTTTTCTGGTACCTACGAATTTATTACGGAATTACCATTACTCAGTGTCAGACTGCAATACCGTTGTAAACGAGTTCGAACAGAAGTCCCGCTTGTACGTTCACTTTAGCAAATCTATAAACCCCTTTATCCTCTCTGCTATGCGTAGAATAGAACCAATCATTTTCTTTGGTAGGGCAGTTTTTGCATTAAATTAACTACAAAGGCTGACATGTTCTTAAAATAAAACATGCAAACTAAACCTAGAGGAAAACAAATTTTCAAACATGGTCCATATATATATACATACCCATAAGATTAACATGATCAGGAGACTATAAAATGTCAATTGTGTGAAGATTTTACAGAATTCAGATTTATCCTTTCCCCAAATCAGTTTCCATATTAGGTTTAAAGTGCGTAGTCTCAAGTAGAAGTTGCCCATAGTTTGAGGCAGAATATGTGGATTCTTACCTTTCCCAAGAATACCAGCGCTACGTGAAATGAGAACAGTTTCGTTGTGGATTTGAACTCAGTGCGCTGTGCCCATTTCCCATGACGATAGCCAATTCACTACATATGCCTCCACTTATAAATGCATACACACACGTGCCCACACTCACACAAAAATACACATACACACACACACGTATATATATATATATAATCAAGTCACGCTGCTTGCATGGATTTCACTGATACTTTGTCCATTCTTCTCTATCATTCATCATTCCCGGCAGGTCTTCCAAACTACATCTTGTGTCCGCACAAAGCGGTTATAAATAAGTTCACTTTAACGTTCTTCCCTGCTTTTCCAGCTGTGTCCTGCATGTCTTGTTCGACTTATTTTGATATGGAGGAAAGTGACCGTACACCTCTAGTTTCGTGGAGTGTTGTGTCTAGGATTTGTTCGTAGCATTCTTGTGCTGTTTCTGGCAAGCTTTTTCTCTATGCATTTTGTCGGGGTCCATTTGGTTCATCCATACAGGTATTTTGACACCGCTGCTGTTATGAAGAAACTCCAGTTTATTTTATCCGATAGATTAGACTCCATATAATCGATAGCGTATCGATAAAAGTCTACATCTTCACTAGGTGTATCCTGATATCACGTTCATTAGATGCGACGCTTCTGCCGTGGTATGTGAACTTGTCAACTCGTTTCAGAGGGCTACCATTTACAATGGAGACAGCTCGATTAAAATACATGTACTGGTTTTTTTTTGGTTTTTTTCTCGTTATCGTAGAGGAAAATGCCTCTTGCTGCATGCTCCAGCCTTGCAGCAGGGATCCGGCTTGAGTAGGTGGATTTGCAAGAAGCGCCATATCATCTGCATAGCCCACGTCCGTTATAATTGTGGGATATTGTTCGTTTATTGCCTTTCTGTCGAACGAACAAACACCACGAGTGAAAAAGATGAGAAAAAAAAAACAACAACAAAACGGAACGCTCTACTCCTATGTGTGTTTAATCCTGGGAAAAAAGACAAAATAATGGGAAATGGTTTTAGAGTCCTATTTGCTTCTTCCCAAAATTATTGGATATAATAGAATATATTATTTTGTGTACATTTTTTGCTGTATGATTTATCCTTCCACAACATGTGTCAGTTTGAATACATAAAAAAAAAACTGTTACTTTAGCTGTGGAGGGGCAGGAAAATGTAGTAATTAAAAGTGGAAAATAGTGTGGTAGAGTGGAGAAAGTTACAATAATCTTTGTAGTGATGTGACAAAACTTTTTGAATAAAGTTAGGGAAATCGACCAGTGAAGCCAGATGTCGAACGAAGAAGCACCACGAAGGAAATAAAAGAGAAACAAAAAATCAAACAGATCACTTTAGTATCGTGTGAGTTAATACCAGGCCGGGACGACAAAATGAACGTACATATTTATAAAACAATATATATTTTTTCAGTTCATATAATACAATAGGATCCATAAAATTAAGTTGGCCGACCTTCGTTGAAGACGAACCGAATGCTTTCTTTTTCAACAATTACTACGCCGAGGTGAAGTAATTCTCTAGATTGCAACATTTACGTCTTATCCGTGCCTAGTTTTAAGCAAGTTGGCATCAAGTACCATTTTTAAGTCTTTGATATTACTTGACTGTGGTGTAACTGTTATCGTCGTAGGGAATGAACACAGTGACACGAGTTCAAATCCTGGACGAGACTGATTGCATTTCACATAGCACTAATACCCTTGGGGAAGGTATGAATCCAATTATTTACCCTCCAACTATGGGTAAATAGTAGGACAGACTACGTTCTTCAGCCTTGGTGAGAGCAACTAGTCTGGGAGAAGGAAAACTCTGAATTAAAACCTGTTAAACACCGCTTAAAAATTGACCTTGTGACATATCCTGCCCGAGCGGAGGGGTTGGTAAATAGGGTAAATAGGATATGACTTGACCGGGGATTAAATTCCAGTCTGCCGGAATAACTAGTGCACACTCTAACCATTAGGCTTCACATATCACACGTCTACACTCATCAATAATTTAGTAAATAGATAGATAGATAGATTGATAGATGTTCATATGAAATTAGTTTCGGTTGGCATGCACAGACAATGCATGCACGCATATATATATATATATATATATATATATGTGTGTGTGTGTGTGTGTGTGTGTGTGTGTGTGTGCATGTGTGTGTTATATGCAGTTTGTTTTCTGTTGATTAAATACGAATGATATCAACTTACCGTTCGTTTACTGGTTCATAAAATAATGTACACACAAATATTTTTCTTAAATATAAAAATCTTCCCGTGTGTGTGGAATATGAATACATTTTGCGAAAAGACTGTGCAACATAATAGATCTGAACATAATAGATTTGAAATAAAATTTATGTATCACAAATCTATTTTGTATTCTTTATTGCTGCCTATGCACAGA
Organism: Sepioteuthis lessoniana; assembly: GCA_963585895.1. NCBI lineage: Eukaryota > Metazoa > Mollusca > Cephalopoda > Myopsida > Loliginidae > Sepioteuthis > Sepioteuthis lessoniana. Next base: position 36,196 of record CAUZXS010001771.1, on the reverse strand, counting down.
AGACTACCCTTCCATCAGTAAGAAACATAGAATGGAGAACACAAAATAAATCAAATACTACCTTACATTTCAACGAATAGTATAACAAAGCTAAATGAAGAAATCTATGCTGGGGCGAAATTAGCGTGTGAGAACATTGTGGTCCCCTTAAAAAGCACGAAGAAACAGTCAAAACAACGATGCGAAATTCGACTGGAAACCCAGATAAAAAAGTCTTTGAAAAAAAGCCAAAATGGTAAAATAGAAAGATCTTGGAATACGTATAAAGAGAATGCAAAAGACAACACGAGAAAAAATAACAGGACAACTTGAGGAAATAAGCCAGAAAGAAAATTATATCAACAACTTGGAGGGCATGACACAAAAAACATAACAGCCAGACGCCAAAGAAACCGAACAATTTTGAACGAAAATATGGCAACCGAAAAAGCAATACGAAAAGGTTGAATGGATAAACGACATGATAAGAGAACTAGAAGGACTCGAGGAAGGCCCCAAAGCGAAAATACACATCGAACTACTAAAAAAAAAACATTAAAAAAGAAATCAAACTAGAAAACGCCAGGGCATTATGGAATACATGATTCTGGTTCAAGAAATTAACCTCCGTTCACGACATACAAGCACTAGAAATGAACAGATGCCTGCAAGATGCACAAGTACCTGCATGGATGACCAAAGGAAAGACCACATTAATCGAAAAGGAGCCAATTAAAGGAACTGGTCCAAACAATTATAGACCCATAACTTGCTTACCGATGATGTGGAAAATATTATCAATAAAAATAAGGGAAGAAATATCCTACTCGCTAATAAGACACGGATTGTTCCCTGACGAACAGAAAGGGTGCCGCAAAGGATCCAGAGGCACAGAAGATTTACTCTACATAGCTCAAAACATCCTAAATGAAAGCAGGAAAAGACGAAAAAATCTAGCTATCCCCTGGATAGACAACAAAAAGGCATATGATATTGTTCCGCAAAACTGGATAATAAACTGTCTCAGAATGTACAAAATATCACACGAATTCATAAACTTCATCGAAAAAGCATTGAAAAAGTAGAGAGTTGAATTAATTGCAGGAGGAAAAAGCCTGGCTGAAACCAAGATCCAAAGAGGTATTTTCCAAGGAGAATCACTGTCACCTCTACTATTTACAATTGCCATGATGCAACTAAACAACATACTCAGAAAATGCACGGCCGGATACAAACTTTGTAGATCGCAAGAAAAGATCGACCACCTAATGTACATGGATGATATAAAACTATTTGCAAAAAATGAAAAAAAAAACTGGACACCCCTAATACACACAGTTAGAATATACAGCCAAGACAAAGAAATGAAATGTGGCATTAAAAAATGCGCCCTGCTCGTCATGAAAAGTGGCAAACGACATCCAACTGACGGAATAGAACTACTAAATCAAGACAAGATCATAGCGCTCGCAGAAAACGAGACCTACAAATACTTAGGAATCTTGGAGGCTGACACCATCAAACAAGTGGAAATGAAAGATAAAATTCAAAACAAATATCTCAGGAGAACTAGAAAACTACTCGAGACAAAGCTTTCTAACAAGAACCTTATCGAAGGAATAAATACTTGGGCTGTACCCCTCGTTAGATACTCGGGACCCTTTCTCAAGCAGACCAGAGTTGAACTTAGAAAAATGGACCAAAGAACTAGAAAAATAATGACCATACACAAGGCATTACATCCCAGAGGCAACGTTGACAGACTATATGTACTAAGAAAAGGGGAAGGAAGAGGACTTGCCTGCATCGAAGACAGCGTTAACACATTGATACAACGAATTGAAGACAACATAAAAAACACGAACAGGGACTGATTACAGCCATCAGAAACAATACTGATAACACGATAGATAACAGAATGACAATAACTAGGAAACAAAAATGGGAAGGGAAACAATGTTATGGGTGTTTTAAACGACTAATAAGCAATATCTCACTCGACAAAAAATATGGCTAAGGAAAGGAAACTTTAAGAGAGAAATAGAATCTCTTCTAATGGCAGCACAAAACAGCGCCATAAGAACCAATCATATCAAGGCGAGGATAGATAAGACGTAATAAAACAGCAAATGTAGGCTATCCGGTGACAGAGATGAAACCATCAATCGCATAAGCAGATGCAGCAAATTAGCACAGGAGTACAAGGCTAGACACGACTGGGTAAGAAGGTGATCCACTGGGAAATGTGCAAGAAATTTCAATTTGACCATACTAACAAAATGTATATGCACAACCCAGCACCTATCCTAGAAAAAGACACACACAAACTCCTATGGGACTTTGATATACAAACGGATCATCTAATCTCGGCCAGAAGACCAGACCTTATAATAATTAACAAAAAAATAAAATCTGCAAAATTGGCGACTTTGCTGTCCCGGCGGACTACAGAATAAAACTGAAAGAATGTGAAAAGAGAGATAAGTACCTTAACCTTATTGTAGAATTGAAAAAAACTATGGAACATGAAGGTGACAATTATACCACGTGATCGGTGCGTTTGGCACGGTAACTAAAGGATTATTAAAGGGACTGGAGGATTTGGAAGGTGGCGGCCCAGTAGAGACCATCCAAACAATAGCATTATTGAAAACGGCCAGAATACTGAGAAGAGTCCTGGAGATTTGAGTAGACTTGCTGTATCTCGATCCCCAGTGAAAGACCATTAGCTAACCCTAATGTGAAAAACTCTAATGAGTAAATGAATAATAATAATAAAGTTTGAACAAAGAGACTTGCTGTCTGTTGTTCTAAAAAAAACAATAATTTTTTAACTGCATTAAATATATAATAGTAAATTTAACAAAATTAGCACTAGTAAGTCCAAAGAATACCCTTAGAGCTAGACCAAGTGTCTAAAAAAAATGATTTATGACCCCTGGTTACTTCCAGTTTCGAGCTTACAGATTCTCCTTTCATAAAAGAAAAGTCAGTTTAACTCAGTACTCCGTGTGAATATGGGGAAGGAACTATAAAACAAAGAACGAAGGACCTTTAATGAAATTAACCTTGGCAATAAAATAGATATCCTCAAGATTATAAACCCATTACAGGACTTTGTAAGTAACCTTATTTACAAGATGCAAAACCTTTAAAATATTCTTTTAGATATAAAATTTATTACAAGAAAAGACCAACTTGAAAACCATTTATCTCCTTTCGTAAAATATGTTCATTGTAAACGTACTATTCATAAACTCTTGCTTCACGTAAAACTCGTATATGTATATAGACCTACCAATTCTTGTTACTATTGTTTGTTCTTTTTTTTAAGTGTTGTTTTGCATGTCTGTCAGAATGTGTATAATTCTATTTTACGTTCTTTTCTATTTTCCTAAATACTTATTGTATGAGAACAATTCTTAGCGGCGACTATATCTCTAACACTATTTAGAATAGAAGTAATTCTATTTTAGAGATAAACCGTTTGCTACACACTCCACAACAGCAACTCACCCAATTTGGTCTGATTGTTTACTTACATATGAATCCTGTTGCTTATCTAATGCCGACCCATTCTCCAACAAGAAAAGTAGTGGTACTATATAACCCATAGCTGGGAGGATAAGAAGATTCATGCATTTCCCAAGGGAATTTGTACGAAAGAAAACGTAATAGCGTGACTGGAGTTCGAACTCGCTTTACTACGATTCCGTAATCAATTACTTTAACGATATAACACGAACACTACACCCTTCAATTTAATTTTCTATATACATAAGTGTGTATATTAGAATGATGAAAGGAGTCATTGTGTATACATATGGTAATACATACAAATCCACCCCACAAATTTTGTACAGTTTTACACGGAGAAGATCGAGTACATTTAGATTCACGACATATATATATATATATATAGCGCCAAACATTCTCAGGATATATATATATATATATATATATATATATATATATATATATATATATATATATATGCCTAAGTAAGTATATTGAAATGAAAATGCTAACAAGTTCTAATTTAAACTCATCAGATAGGGACTGATATGATAGCACCCACGTGAGTTGTGACATGATTTTTTGTTCTCTTTCTTTCTTTCTTTCTTTCTTTCTTTCTTTTTACGGTTGTATTTTTTCCTAAGCAAAGGGAAATTAATTCGTGAGACGACTCTTCAACATCAAACTATTTGACGCTTGCCGAAGATCACGAGAAAATGATGTCAATATGTGAAACGTAACTTTTTTCACCTACGATTTCAAATGAAAAAAAAATGTTTTTTATCATTCACATAGTCTGATCGATAAAAACGTTTCTATTTATTTTTTCCGTATTTTTAGAGTCTACGTAAAATACAAATAAATTAACTCAACTTCAAAATCTATACATATATTGGCTTGAGTAAAATTTATGTGACAATTCTACTTTCATCTGGTATGCCTAATAGAAATCAGTGCTTTTAAAATATAAAGTTTTAAACTATTTAAAAAACTTTTTAGAAAGTAATTATGATTTTGAAACAGGTTTCAGTTATTTCAATAACCATTTCATTAAGAAATTGTGGAGATACGATAACGATGGATTATATATATATATATATATATATATATATATCTTTAAAGAAAAAACCAAAGACTGGTTGTTTTAGGATTATAAATTTTACATTTAAATTTTCCTGGTGGAGAGCTCAATGTAATTTTTTACAGAGCAATATTTCTTTAAAGAAAAAAACAAAGACCGGTTATTTTAGGATTATAAATTTATAATCCTAAAATTATAATCCTGAAATAACCGGTCTTTGTTTTTTCTTTAAAGAAATATTGCTCTGTAAGGAAAATTTAAATGTTCAGCTCCTGAATGATTTTCTTGTCCTGAAGGAATTACTCCCAATTCTGGTCTTTATAAAGGTCTACCTGACTTAGATAAATTTCAAAACAGCCCATAGATTCATGTAAACTTCCACACCAGTCATATCAGACGTAAAATATATTTTTAGTGAGGGTGATACATATGAATCGAGAATCAAACATGTTTTTCACAAAAATCCTTAATCCTCTTGGCACTCTCCATTACAGGGTGCCCCAAGCACCGAACGATCAATTTTGCCCTGTTCAGCAGGTATGGTCTGGAGGGAAGGCACAGTGTTACCAGTCGATCAACTTCATAATATGTACCGAATGCGAATGCCAGTTTACTACCGAAAAATCATTATTCAGGTCAAGCCCGTGAAATAGAACTGTTTTTGAAATTGGGACTGCATACTTCTGCTAACTTAAATTGTTTGAAGTAGAACTGTTTAGGGGATTTAAACTGTACTTATGCTAAACTAAATTGTTCGAAATAGAACTGTTTTAACATTTAACTGTGTGCAAATTAAAAACTATACTTATACTAAACTGTATTTTCAGTTAAATGACCTACAAAAAGGTTGATACGCCGTTAAAACAAAACAACCAACCATCATCCCACACGCACACACAGGTATTTTCTATTTAAATTGATATTCGGGGAAAGCATAATAATATCACACTCACAAAAATATGATGCAAGAAACGTTGGCATATTATTATAGATAAATAAATAAATAAATCGTCTAATTAAGTAGCTGGTTCATATTTTGATAATTACATAGAGCCAGATCAATTTCCATGTTTATCTAATCTAATATATATATATATATATATATATATGTAGGTATGTAATAGACATTTGTGGGAAGTTGGATAAATCAAACACTTAAAACTGGTTTAGAAGGGGCGATATTTCGTTCTTTTATTTCATTTTCTACAACTTTCTCAACCTGAACAATTTTCTGTTTTTTATATATTAGCAAATGAGGAACATGATAAAACGACGGGCGGATAAATGTGTTGCAGAAAGAAAAATAAATGGCTCTGTAAATAGATCTTAATAAGGTACTATAGGATATATTTCATATGATTATGCTCTACACTTGTTTAAGATTTTGTTCCCATATCCAGGTGATTGATAATGGTTAGGGCATTTTTTTCTAGCTTTTATGGAGAAAATGTTTTTATAGTCTTGTGATTCTTTTTAGTTACGTAGCGATCGCTCCCAGGTCATCTCGAATTCGGAATGGTAGCATCTGACAGGGTTCTATCGCTGGGTCCAAAAGCAGTAAACTGTGTCCTTATACTAAACTGAATTGTTTGAAATTAGCAGTTTTTACATTTAACTGTTTGTATCTTAACTGCCTATTTATGCTAAACTGAATTCTATGAAATAGGACCGTTTTGAAATTTAACTGTGTATAAACAAAAACTGTACTTATGCTAACTTGAATTGCTCGAAGTAGAACCATGGTCACTTTTAACTGTGTATAAAAATTGTATTTATGCTAAGATGAATTGTTTTAAATTGAACGTTTTTAACGTTTAACTGTATAAATAAAAACTGTACTTACGCTAAGCTGAATTATTTGAAAGATAGTCGTTCTGTCATTTAACTGAGTATAAAACAAAAAACTGCACTTATACTAAATTGTTTGAAATAAATCTGTTATTGTCTGTGTGTTGATGATATTCTGAATTGCGTGAAATAGAACAGTTTTGACATTTAACTCTGTGTAAACAAAATACACTTATACTAAACTGATTTGTTTTAAACCTTTATCAAAATGACTTAAATCGCCGTAAAATGACCCGAAAGGGGTTGATACGCGATAAAACAAAACAATCAACGAAGCAGCTTTTTAACAACAGGATTTTGTCTTTGAATGTCTAGGAATTGATTGTCCGAAAAAAAAAATTGGCCTATGTAGATTTTTTACAAGAGTGTACTCTGTCCGTTAGAGTGTTTTTGAGCTTGCGCGTAGAGGGGTGTACGCTATTAATAACTGCAAGACATGCTCAGTTTTTGTTTTGCCGAAATTAGTAGATATATGCAGATGATTTCCGTTTTATACTCTGACGGATATTTTTCATCGGCAGATGCTGATCATCTAATTATTCTTTCCTGATCAAATAGAGAAAATAACTTCAGCTTCTTCCTATTTTAGTTCAGAGTTATTAAACATATCGATGAATATTATCCTTTGAGGTATGATTTGACTTTTTGCTCGTGGGTGGGGATGCGGAGTGCGTTAACGGTTATCGTTGAAGAAGACGGAATCAGCGACCCAAGTTCAAAACCTGGACGAGACTGTTCGCCTTTTATTTCACGCTAATTCCCTTGACAAAAGCCTGAATCAATGTGTTATACAGGATAATAGTAAAGGTGGCTGGGTTCTGTTCCCTTCTTGGAGCAACCAATCCCGTGGAAGGAAAACATTGCCTTAAAGTGACCTGCTTTCAAATACAGTTTGTGGCAGAGGTGGTCGGTAAATAACTATATTAAGTGAATTATCTCCATTGTTGGGTGGTGTGTTTTGCAAAGGGCCGCAAAATTAATGCTTCGGTCGGAGAGATTCTTGGCGGGATTGGTTGTCTGGGTATTGGTGCTAGCTGATTTTGAATAGTAAATGAGTTTTCACACATCATGTAACGTATTGGCATTTTGTGATTCGTTATGATCGCTCTTTTTTTTTTCAGATAACATGAGTAAATTAGAAACGATTAAAAGAAATTATATTGGTAGCATTTCTCTGGTCTTACGCAGGCATTGGCCTCCATGTCAATGCACACAAAACGGAATATATGTGCTATAATCAAACAGGCGACATCTCCACACTAGACGGAACATCTCTGAAACTAGTAGACAAATTTACCTACCTAGGAAGCAGCGTTTCATCAACTGAAAAGGTCATCGACAAGCGGCTAAAGAAGGCATGGACAGCTATCAATAGGCTATCGATCATATGAAAATCAGACCTGACCGATAAATTGAAACGCAGTTTCTTCCAGGCAGCGGTCGTATCGAAACTGCTGTATGGATGCACTATTGAACGTTAACTAAACAGCTGGAAAAGAAGCTAGAAAGCAATTACACAAGAATGCTGCGAGTAATATTGAACAAGTCCTGGCGGCAACATCCCAGAATGCACTAACTATACGGTCATCTGCCTGCCATCACGAAAATTATCCAAGTTAGACGAACCATGCAGGACAGTGCTGGAGAAGCAGGGACGAGCTCATAAGTGATGTACTCCTATGGACCCCCACATATGGCCGAGCAAAAGCAGGACGACCAGCTCGAACATACATGCAGCAGCTATGTGAGGATACGGGATGTATCCCTGAAGACCTGCCAGAGGCAATAAACGATAGAGAGAAGTGGCGAGAGAGGGTCTGGGATATCCGTGCCGGTGGCTCGGCATGATGATGATGATGTATATACATATATACATATATTGTCATCCACAAATGTTTCGTTGTAACACAACTCTTCAATATGGCTAGACACAGGACGCTTCAGGCTGGGCTGGAACCGCACCTAACTTAACGTTAGACATGGTTTTTAACCGCTCAGCCATATCGGCGACATACATAGGCTTAGGATTTATAACGCATAAGTGTTAGCTTTCGTTTGTTTACATATTGCGCTATCGGATACCAGAGTGCTCAATTCGTTAGAAGAGCTTTGCATTACCTGCGTGAGAGAAAGATAAATAAATAGATAGGTAAATAGTTGCATACGTATGTATGAATGTGAAGCACATTGAGAAAATGAGTTGTTCTTTAATAGGCGGCAATCAGAATCATTTACCGTTGAACATCCTTCAAAGAATTGTTTAGTTATGGGTTATTTTATGTTAATCGTTTATGATGCAGTTACAGCCGATATCTATCAATCTATCTATCTATCTATGTGTGTGTGGAAGTGTATTTTTGCATGAATTTTCATAATCTTATTTACTCATACCATATATATATATATATATATATATATATATATATATATATATATATATATACGAAGTGCATACGATCAATTTCCAGACTTTTCGTATGGGCACTTTTGTTGATAGTACACACATGAAATTCTAGCCCCCTGTGAAGTAGTCTCCTCCGGCTGCAATGCACTTGTTGTACCGTTCCAACAACATCTGGAAGGCCCATGGAAGTCCTCTTATGTGAGCGTGTCAATGACCTTCGTCACAGCCTCTTGCATCTCCTTAATTGGCTCAAAACGACTGCCTCTGAGCTTAGGGAATAACCAAAAGTCACAGACAGCATGGTCTGGGCTATAGAGAGGCAGAGGAACTGTCTTGATGCCCATCTTGGTCAAATAGTATGTGAAAAGGATGGAGTTGTGGACTGGTGCATTATCCTGGTGGAAATGCCATTGAGCCGATTTGAAGAGTGCTGGCCTCTTTCCTAGAAATCTCTTCCTGAACTCCCTTAAAACCTCAACATAGTAACCCTAACCCTAATGCTTTGGCCAATCAACTCTGGTGTATTGAATTCCTTACTCCTCCCACATCTCTCATCATCCCTCAAAGACTCCCTGCCTTCCTTGATTCTCTTATGCCAATCAAAAACTGATGCTCGATTGCAAGATTGTCGAAAAGCAGTCTGAAGCATTCCATACGTTTCTGTGGCATTTTTCTAAGTTTAAAACAGAATTTTATTGCATATCGTTCTTTTAAAGTGTCAGATTGCATTTTTGAAATTCACCAGCTGTGATAATCAGGCTTTAGCAGGGTGTAATCCAATTCCTGTTGTAGCTGTTCCTTTCAACCTGAAATCATAAGATGTGTAGCAATAACATACAGAATTTTCAAGAGCATATGACAGTTTTGAATGGCCCTACGGAAAAAATCTGGAAACTTATCGTATGCACCTCGTATATATATATATATATATATATACTTAGAAACACACACTCAAAGACACTCTCGCACACACACACACACACACATTTTAAATATATATATATATGTATATATATATATATATATATATATATATATATAATACTTATTGTTTGATGTTCTCATCAACGTTCCATTGCTAAAGAGACCTATTTTTTCACCCAGTTCGACTGGATATTAGTTCACTAGTTTGAATTTTTTTCATTTTTTTCATTCTCGTGTTTTCATTCAAGGTTAAACTACTTTGAACTAAAGCTGAAAAGAAACTTTTCTTTACTTGTGATGCAAATCCTCTTTGTATAAATAAAAACATAAAGTTTGCACACTTCCAGATAGGAAATATAGACAGCTGATATTTTTAATGGAATAAAATAAAACATTTCTGCAGGTTTTGAAATGAATTAATCACATTTATTGTGAAATTTTATAAATTCTATTTTGTTTCTTTAATTTTTTTTTTATTGTTTTGCTTTTGTTTCTTTTTTTTTTTATTCAGCTCGACTGGTTTCTGATTTTATATCATTTTTAACACTGTTTCTTATATTCATTCTTTTAATTATCTAGTTTTTTAAATAATCATATCGTCTTTGTTCTTTCTTACTTAATATTTATCTTTGGTTCATTCTTACTTCTATTCTTTCTTTCTTTTTCTTCTTATTTTCCTTCTTTTTTTCTTATTCTCTTTTTCATTATATTACATTATAACTCGTCTTTCTATATATTTTTTCTTCCTTTGAATTTTTACTAAATTGTTCTATTTTTTCTATTGTAGACATTTGTTTTTTCTTTTTATTTCATTATTTTTCTTTCTTTCTTTCTTTCTTTCTTTCTTTCTTTCGTTCTTTTTACATTTCATAAACTCCTTAATATGTTCTTTCCTTCTTTCTTTTATACTTTTGATTTAGATTTCATTCATATGGCTAAATTTTACAAATATTTTCTTTCTTTCTATCTTTCTTTCTTCATTACAAACCATAAACTCTTTAAGATTTTCTTTTTTTCCTTCTTTCTTTTTTTTTATCTAGGTTTCATTCATATTGGTTTATTTTACAAATATTCATATTTCTTTCTATCTTACTTTCTTTCTTTCTTTCTTTCTTTATATTGATCGCTTTCTCTTATATGACTTCCTTCCCTTCTTTCTTTCTTTCTTTCTTTCTTTCTTTACATTGATCGCTTTCTCTTATATTACTTCCTTCCCTTCTTTCTTTCTTTCTTTCTTTCTTTTTTTACATTGATCGCTTTCTCTTATATTATATCCTTCCCTTCTTCTTTCTTTCTTTCTTTCTTTCTTTCTTTCTTTTTTTACATTGATTGTGTTCTCTTATATTACTTCCTTCCCTTCTTTCTTTCTTTCTTTACATTGATCGCTTTCTCTTATATTACTTCCTTCCCTTCTTTCTTTCTTTCTTTCTTTCTTTCTTTCTTTCTTTTCTTTTCTTTTCTTTTCTTTAGATTGACTACATTGTTTTTATTAATTCTTTGTTATATCTTTTTCGTTTCTCAGTTCTCTGTTTCTGTTCTTATTCTTTTATTTTAAATAATTTCATTATTCTCTTTTCCAATTTATCCTCATATTCTTTTATTTTTCCCTACCCCAATATCTCTTTCACTCTGAACGACCTTTATATTTTTTTCTCATTTACCATTCTTCCCATCCTTAAAACACTCACACGTGTTATCTTAGAACGATTCGTTTATAAGAAGGATGTTAACTCTTCACTCAGATGAAAAAGTTTTGCTTTTTTATTTCTCTTTATCTCGATGTCAACTTTCGTCTATATTGGGATCTTTTTGTTATAAATTGCTTCCGCTTGTAAATATATTTACAGGTAATATATACACACACACACACACACACACACATACACACATATATATATATATATATATAATTTTTTTTTTCTTCAAAGAATTCTGAAGTTTAAAATAAACCAAAGTAGAATCAGATAAAATTGCAGATAAATTCATTACATCTATTTTATCCCTTTTTTTCCCAATACAATCCCTTTACCCTAGTCTTTTTGTAGCCATTTCTCTTACCAAATTGTTTTTCAAAGGTTTTTATCTATTCTTATCTCTTTCGTCAATCAAGTTCACTCAAGGTTTAATATTTGCTTATTTTCATGTATTAAGGTAGATTTTCTTTATCTGGAAAATAGTTTTCCCTGACTGGAAAACAGACAATAAGCATGGACTACGTGAATGATTATACAAAACGACTGAACGAAAACAGAAATTAATAATACACAGAGCAAAAGTGAATCAACTCAAATAAATCAAGTATATAAAACTTACAAAACAATTATAGAACAAAAAGAAACTTGGTGGTGTTCAAAATAGATAGATTGATTGATTTTAACGGTATTTCAACCAGGGCAAGCATCAGACATTGACATGATGGTTAGACTGTGCGCCAATGGTCTGTGAGACCGGGGTTCAATCCCAGGTCGAGTCATACCAAAGACACAAAAATGGTACTTGATGCCTCCTTGCTTAACACTCAGTATTATAAGGTATGTATCAAGGGTAAAGTTGAGCAATCTAGGAAAATGTGCCCTTGCCTACATTTCGGTGTAGTAGCAATCGAAAAGGGAGCCTTCGAGTCACCCTTGACTACGGTCGCCAACTTTACTTTAATCAGGTTGGGATAAGTTTATTCCTAGATTTTGTTTGTTCATGGAATGTTTATATTGATATTTTTGGGTTAATTATTAAGATATCTTTTAAGATATCTTTCACGGATATATAATACCAAGTATTCCTATCCTATGAAAGATGATTATTAAACGGGTATATTTGATCTATTTCGGATCCTAACAGGTACTACTTCTCCAAATCGGGAAGATTTGGGAGAAACGATAAGGAAAGAGGACGCCTAATTTCCCATATCTCCCGATCTGGTGGTCCACCATAAGATGCGCTTTAAAGACATACATCGGACGGAATTGTTTTTATTTGGAAGATGTTACCTTTCCAGTGGAGTAGATTAATCGTATTATAAGCCCAAGTGATAGAGCAAAAATAGAAAAATGATCGAGTAAATCTAATTAATATTTGAAGAATATAAATGAAAAATTAGAGATGAAAAAAGATGTGTTGAGATTACATTTCTTGCCTTTCAAACAGTACTTCTAATGGTTACTGACAGACGAGTCCAAAGTAGCAAGTAAAAGAGCGCGGCAAAATCAAAACTGTCTCTTAATCTTAGGCCTGCTTCGACAAACTGAAGCATACCCAAGTATAAGCCTTTCCCTGACAAAGGGAGTTTTGGCCTCAATTAATCTCGAGTTTTGTTGCACACGATACCATGCGGACGTAAGTTTCCTCGCAACTTAATGTTTCAAGTACTTTCAATCTATAGCAAGAGTATTTTCAACTATGATAGGACTGTTCTCTATAATATACTCTTTTAGTAGTTTATGTCATTTCTCTATCCATTCTTTTAAGTTTTCCCAGTCAATAAATATTTAATTAATATTTTGTGAGTCGTTTTGCATTGATTGGCACGAGGAAATTTTAAACCCTAATACATTTCTTTTGTTGAAGATTTAGAATCAATCCTTCTCATAATCCAAAAATTATGGCGGTGACCTATACTATTTGGGATCCGACAAATATACGAACACAATTTTCAAGTCATAAATAACATAGTCTATCCAAGCAGTGACAAAACAGAAAATAATATACTGAAAATAATTTTTTATTTTTAATTTGGATAGGGAATGCTTGAAAAATTTGATCATTAATCCCCCCCAAAAGTTTTAAGTGTACTGAAACTGTTTAGATTATTTTGGGTTGTCAGGTGGTGATGTCAAAACGAATCAAATGTCAAATTCTGGAGCTGGTGCAGATTCCTGCCATTTAAAAAATAAGTAAACTCCTAAAAGCTCCAAATAGAATGTGTTGAATGATAAAATTAAGTGTAAATTACAAACTGTCACCGATCTATATAATTGATATATACACATATTCTTTGTGAGCTTATACAGGAAAATAAGATTTCCATTCCAGCGAAACATTGAAGGAAAATAATAGAAAACGAAAAGATAAACAAATTCTTGGATCTTGCCAAAGAGCTGATAAAGACTGGTATTCATCAGTGCTTCCTACCAGACAGGATTTGACACAAGGTATTTTTATAGTGGGGATTTGGGAGGTGGGGTTCATGCTCCAGCTGAGACTTGTTTGCTGCTGGTCGATGCTGGTCTTTGGTTAAGTAGGTGCACATTGAACTATGCTAGTCATTTTTAAGTCCTCTGGCATGAAACCAGATGACCTTGCTAGTCATTGATTGCACTAGACCCGGAGGGAATCTATGCTTGTCATTGTTGTCACCCGGCCGGAATGCCAGGTGTCAAGTGAACAACGTGCTCTCTGAGCAAAATGGCCCCCTGCAAACTGATAAAGGCTAACGAACACGAAGACAATTGTCATTGGTGTTCTTGGAACGGTCACTGATGGCCTGGAAAAGACTCCGGGGGACATTGAGATTAGAGAAAGAATCGTAACTATCTAGACCAAAGAAGAATTAAAATAATCTAAAACTGTTAAAATAATTCTGGATTCATGAAGAGACTTGTAGATATTAACACTTCACCGAAAACCTGACAGTTTAACTTGGTGAGAGGTATACAAAAGTAAAGCAATAAAGAATATCAATCAGGAATTTTTAAAGAATTATATTTGTTTTTACCCAACACCTTTACAGGATTAGATATGACAAAATATCAACTTTTAGCGCATTTTTAGAAATTTGAATTCAGAGTTTTCTTCTCTTAGACTGCTTGCCATATGAAGCTCAAAATGCATAGCCTGACCAACTAGTTATCTATAGCTGTAGAGGAAATAATCGGGTACATACCTTACCTAAGAGTATTAGTGCTACGTAAAATGCAAACAAACTCGGTCACAACTGAAACTCAGGTCACAGAGAAAAATTTCTTACGAGGATACCACAAGCGGCCTCTTTTTCAACTACTATATAATCCATAACTCGTTTGTTCACATGTTTCAAGGATTTTTAAAAGTTCGATTTACACAGCTTAGAATTACTAAAATTTAATACATTGATGCAGATTTTCTTTGATATCAAAAATTTGTAATTCAAAAAATTTTTCCATTAAAAAAATAAAATTCTGGTTTGTCTAACTCCTTTAATGGTTGGTTTTCAAATGTTGCTGTACGGAATGAAAACGTTCCAAAGCAAGGAATGGATGTATCATCATCATTATCATCTTCATCAAGTTACGAAGCTAGCTAGGATTTCCTCACACTTTTTCTATCTCTCCAACCGTCCCTATCATCCACTACTCATGGCAGGTCTTCCTAACTACATCCTATGTTCACGCAGGGTTAATGTAGGTAAGTTCTTTTTGCCAACGCGAACACGTCCATGGGAAAGAGTCAAGAGGAGAACCCCACTTGTGATCTTGACCTTACTTCTCAGGCAGTGATGTGAACAGTACAGCTGTTGTTTCGTGAGGTGTTGCTTCCTGGATGGGTTCAATATAGCTCGTAGCATTCTTGTGCAGTTCCCTTCTTGCTTTTTCTCTATGCATTTTTTCAGCGTTTACGTGGTGCATCCATACAGTAATACTGACACTACTGCAGTCATGAAGAAATCTTGTTTTATTTCATTGGGTAGATCAGAATTAATAGCCAATTGATAGCAGTCAGTGCCTTCTATAGGCACACATTGACATCTCTTTCTGTAGAGGAGACGCTGCTGCCTAGGTATATGAGCTACTGCGTCTAATTATTTCAGAGGACGGCCTTATAATTTAGTGATGGCAACTTCTCGATTAAAACATAAATGTTCCGTTTTGTTTGCGTTGTCATTGAGATCAATCTCTCCTGCAGCTTGCTGGAGGTTATGCAGCAGGGATTTGGCTAGGGTATATATGCAAGAAGCGCTATCTCATCTGCATAGTCTGAGTCCGTTACACTTTCTGCGGAATATTGTTCGTTTCGTGCGTTTTTAGTGTAATGCCGTTTACGTTTATTATATCCATTGACATTTGAAGCACGTAATCTATGTAGATTACGAACAGTTTGCGTGCTAAGGTATCTCTTTATAGAACTCCTGCAACAATGACGAAGAAATCTGTGTCTCCATCTGGTGAGTGAACTTTGACTTTTGTGTTTCTATTGAGTATCATTGTGGCTAAAACTGTTTCTTTAGGGAGACCGTTAGCTAAACATATTTTCTCCATCTTTCCTCAGTGTATGGAATCAAATTCTTTGGAGAGGATCTCTAAAAACCAAAAGAAATCTCTAGATATGAATACGTGGGTTAAATTCATTTTCATTCTTCTAAAAAATGTTCTATTCCTTCTGGGTCTTTATTGTTTTCTTTTTTCTTTTTGTTTTTTGTGGGAATGAAAACTGTTCGACATTCTCTTAAATATTGATTAATTAATTTTGATGGAATGTCAAAATATCAACAGTTATTTTGTGCTTATAAGTTAGGGAATCATATTCAATCTTTGTTTATATTTACATTTTTGTGTCATAGTTTCTGAAGATACTTTCTTTTTTTTATGGCATTCAACATATTCATTGGTTATGTAATAAAAATCCACCTTTAAAGAGCATTAAAACTATGGAGCTTGGAGAGGAACGAGAATCAAACCTTTTCAATGTGTGTTTGGTTGCTTGGGCTTTATGGCATATCAGATTTGGTAGATTTCGAAATGCCAAATCATATACATTAATTGTACATAATGAGTAAACAAGTACTTTGTATGTAATATTTTAAATAAACCCGATTTCATTTATTTGCGCATAGTTACAATGAGTACAGTGTTCGCCAATGGTCTGGGAGACCGGGCTTCATTACCCAGGTCGAATCATACAAAATAATTAAAAAATGGTACGTGATACCTCCATGCTTAACACTCAGCATTATAATGTACGTTCCAAGGATAAAATGTAGCAAAACAAGAAAAAGGAGTAGTTCCCCCTCCTACACCTTGGTGTAGTAGCAATTGAAAAGGGAGCCTTCGGGTCACGCTCGACGAAGGTCGACTAAGGATGTATTCCAATCTAATATTAATTATTCTGTTTAGAATTAATCGTTTGTTTGCACATTGTTAAATGGTTCCAAGTATTTTCATTTAACGCTAATAATTCTATTCATAATTACTCCTTTGTTTGCACTCAGTGAAATGGTTTGAAATATTGCTACTTAAATCTAACAATTCAATTTTATAGCAGTGTTTTTAACACGCAGTTAAATAGTTAAACAATTCTATTCGATATGAGCAGGGAATAATGGCACTGACATTGTACTTTACGTTTTTCAGAGCTCCAGGCCCGGAGCCTCACTATGATATGCAGTTTATTGTCATCTGAAAGACAAGTGTTTGGTAGGTATTACTCCTCTACGGATGCGAAGTCGGCGTATTATACTGATCCATCTGACTACAAAGATGCAATTCAAATCTTAAGCCATTATGTCGAAGGTCTTCCCTCTAGTATTTTTTTATTTGCGCAAGGTCAAATCAAATACGAATCATTTATAAACCGGTCCATTTGACCCAAAGATCTGACTCGAACAAGTCCTATCACTCAGGTATTGAGGGGACCTGAGGTTAATCGAAATGTAGAGTTATTCCAGACTTTCCGTATCTTTAAGTCTGAAAACTCACACAAGGAAACAGTTTAATGTCATCCTCACGACACTGCTCTTAGAGAAATTTGCAAATATAACAATTTACTTTTCTGCCAAATCAAATGAGATCGACTATCATACGATTCTGTGTAAAGTAAAGTTGGCGCCCGTTCGAGGGCAATACAAAGGCTCCCTTTTCAATAGCTACAACACTGAGATGTAGGGGAAGGAACATTTCTTTCCCAAGGATTGCTTTACTTTACCCTTGATCCGCAGCTTATAGTGCGGTATGTTAAGCCAGGAGGCATCAAATGTCATTTTTGAATATTTAGTATGACTCGACATGGGCATTGGCAAAAACTGTTCTCATTTAGTCAATGGACCGGGGAATAAGTATGGTTCTATGTAAGCAATGTAAACCTTCTTAACTTTTTCATTAAAGACACTTTCTACAATCCTTGATCACAGTCATTCGTTAAGAATATTATGGTATTAAAAAACAATTAAAAAAATAATAGAATATGAATTAAAAGTAATTTCCTTTTATTTGTACTTTAAAACGTCTTATGGAGGTTTTCATGGAAATGCTCAGTTGGGTAGGTGTACCCGCTAGTTTTTATTACTCTGAGGTTCACACTGACCTGAAGAGGTAGTATTTGCTTGGGTCCAATCTATTGATCGTATAGATCCGTTTAAACATTATTCGTATCTTATAGAACGATGTGAAAAACCTATAAAGTAAGAAGTACATAAAAATGTAAATATGAACATACTATGAACGCGATTCGCAAGTCTGAAAGTAATAAATTACACAAGATGGATTGACATGTCATAATATTCAATCAATCTACGAATTTGTTTTATAAATTATTAAACAAAGTAACCAAAACAGAAATTTACATAGAAAAATGTAACTTTGATTTGAGGGATATTTAGAAAAGATCAAAAATAAGAAATCAAGGAAAAAAATAAAATATTTCAAAAGAAAACAGGAAAAAGAACATTTTTCTGAAAGGTATGATATAAAAAAATATTTAAAAAAAAAGAACAAAGAGAGAAATTAATTGACGCATCACATTAAAATTTGTTGCGGGCATAGGACCTGTTTCCCAATATTCTGGAAAGGAATAGTTGAGACTGTAAAAATGGTTACGCTTAGATTAGAATGGCTTTCTTATTAAAAAAAAAAAAAAAAAAAAAAAAAAAACGCTAAGAGAAAACAGTTAGTTGACTAACTTTTAAAATTTAGAACAAAAACGAGGCCATAGCGGTTCAAAATAATCAATAATCAAGCAGTCTTCTCAATTGCATTAGAATAATTAGTTTAATTGCATTCCTTGATAAACACTTACCATCAATAATCACTTACATATATCATTACATTTCTCTCTCTGTCTCTCTTTCTTTCACTCTCTCTCTCTCTCTCTCTCTCTCTCTCTCTCTCTCTCTCTCACACACACACAGACACGCCCCAACACAAGCCAACTCACGCACACACACACATACAAATATATTGTAGAAATGCCGCATTAACAACTGAAACTGTATATATATGTCAGAGGTATATTTATTTTTGTACTGCAAAGTACTGATATTTTTGATTGACGAGTTGCTTTTATATTGTGCTTAGTAATCCTTATTCCGTAATGATTTCATTTATAATGATAGAATTTTCTACAAAGATAAAACCCCTAACCTCTTTGGTTTGTAGCAAATTACTCCTAAAATACAAATGGAAAGTGCACTTTTTAGATTTAATGAATGAATGAATGAATCATATATATATATATGGATGCATAAAACAGTTAATATTTATACTTACCCACACATACTGTAACACACGCACACATATTCATGTATATATATATATATATATATATATATATATATATATATATATATATATATATATATATAAAAGTATATATATATATATATATATATATATATTAGTAAACCCATGCAAAGACTACCAGACTTTTAAATCATAAGTATTTAACCCGGAAGAGATACGTATGTATTCATTTTCATAGATTGGTTTATATTTATACTGATGTGTGCATTTACCATTACGTTTACACTCATTGAAATACACGTAAACATGCATGAACGTATATATATATATATATATATATATATATATATATATATATATAGGTGTGTGTGTGTGTGTGTTTATGCATGTATATATGTGTGGGATGGGTTGTTGTGTCTGTTCATACACATGCACAAAGAGACACATGTTATTTCCATGAATATACAACTATTTGAAAGATGTAACATTGAATTGAAAGGCATGACGAATGACTGTTTTCAAATTCAAATCGCTGCCTACATCTTGTTGGCTCAGTTCCATGTCAGAAACAATCATATGCTGGGCTTATCTTAAGCATCCTTCATTGGTAGTTAGCCCAACGCCAAAAGGCTTGAATGAAGCAACTAGTGAAAGAATGTACGTTTATGCCAATTCTTGAGACTTTATGGCAGAAGTCAACTTTTCTTGGCTCTTTTCATTCTTATTTTCTTTTATTTCTTTAAAAATTTTTTTTAGCTATTTTTTAAACGTTTCTCCGCATTATTTCTTCTTCATCATTTTTATTTGCTGTCCACGTAATACGTTCATTTCTTTATTCACTTTTTCTTTTCCACTGAAGATCCGTTTCTTTTTGTTTTCTTTTTAAGTTTTGGATTTGTTCTTTTTATCATGATTTCCTTCTTCGTTTTTCGTTACTTTTCAATTTTCTTTTTTCTTTCAAAAATACGCATATCTATACATTTAATAATTCATGTATTCTTATTTCTTGTTTATAATTATTATGTTCTTTGTCTTTTTCAATTTCTTTTTTATACATATTTATATATTTATCAATATGCCGTTATTTCAGGTTTAATTTAATTTTATTTCCCAAATTTCTTTTGAAATGATTTTCTTTTCTTCTTCTTTTTGCGTTTCCCAACGAGTTTTCTTGAAACGACTGCTCCTATTCCACATAACGCTTTTTTCTTTGCTTTTTTAGTTCTTTTTGAATTCCTGTTCCTTCAGTTTATAGTTTATTTTTTCCTCTTTCGTTAAGCTTGTTTAATATTCTATCTTCATTGTTGCAATTCTCTCTTTTCTCATCTTTGTTAGCGATTCATTTATTACAAAGGTTTTCGATTTCGATTTTCCACATTATTGGATTGGGCATTTATAGATTCCAGTTTCTCTAACTTTTTTTTCTTCACTCATATTATTTGTCACTTTAGCCGTTGTCTCTGTTTCAATTTTAATTTATTTCCCAACTCTCTTTTTAAATTTTCTTCTTCACTTCAATTTTTGTTTTCTTCTTCACTCATTTTCTTGAAGTTTCTCTTACTATTCCATAAACCAATTCTTTCCTTTCATTTTTTCAACTTTCTCACCGTCATTTTCCCTCCTTAATTTCTATTTAATCAAAACTTTTCTTTTTTCCTCTCTTTTCTCTTCATACTCTATGCTTTTATACCTGACACTTATTGTTGTTTTCAAATTCCTATTATACGGAAAACGAAAAGCGCTCTAGGAAAAACATCTATATTTAATTAGCGTTGGCTTTTCAACACAGAAGCCAAAGGGTCACACCTTGATGCATTCCCACAGCACATGGCGGATATTGGCTACGAATTCGGTTTTTGGCAGGTAAGAGCAAAGAAAATAGTTGCTCTGTATGAGAGATGGAGTTAAGGCGTGTCTAAATGTGAAAGAGCATCACCCCCGCCGCCCCCAATTTCTGTCCCTGCCAAGGGTTGGTGTAAGAGTGGATGCTACCGCTAGATGTATAAGTTGGACTTCTAA